>JAODTK010002577.1:0-270645 GCA_026419785.1 Sclerodactyla briareus
TCTTGCTGACAGTTATAGGTCTAATCATCATCAATCGGCGTTTTAACCGGTCCCCGGTGGATAAGAGCTTGGATGACCGGATATTGCCCTTCGAGCTTTCCATTGTTAAGGTGACTACCCGTGAGTTCCCCTGGTGATCCACAACCCTGTCTTTGTTGATTTCAAAGTCCCTCAGACCCAGCTCCACTAGGGGTAAGGGCTGTTGGAAATTTAATGCTTCCCTTGTAATGATAATCGTTTGTAATGACTTTCGGTTTTATTATAAATTTTGTAGACTTTGGAAAAACTTGGTTTTTCGTCCATATTGAGTGGGCGGATAACATCAAAAACTCGGATTAAGGAGTGGCCATTAAGCACAGTATAACGTATTGATAAGGAAAAGAGAGGGGCAAATGTAATAGATTGCAAATTCGGTGCCTTAGCTCTGATTCCAATGTTTACCGGTGATTTGAGATGAATTGGGGCAGGGGCCCTTCATTGCTCCAGAGTGAAATGGTTGGAGAAGGTGACAGAAAGCGAAACCACCTCATCTTTTTTCTGGCGCAAAGAAAAAAACCAAATGGCAGATCAGGTTATTAGGTCTTTTATAGACCAAAGTGTGCCAGGTTAAGGGATAACTTTCAGAATCATGACTGTTGTCAATGAATTCTACAGTAATCTTTATTGGGACAATGTTTCTTCTGATATTAAATTCAACAGGATGTCTTTATTGATTAACCTTATAATAGGAGGTTTGCGATCATGATAGAGCTAATCTTGAGCACTCATTCATCTAAGTGAGGTGGCATTGCTCATTTACGGGCTCAAAAGAATAGTCTCCGGGCATAGATGGCCTCCCGTATGAGTTTTTACTAGACGTTTTCAGATATTCTAGTAGATGATTAGTTGATGTCTATAACACACGATTTTTGCGACGAATGTTTGTCCCCATCCCAAGAGCTGTGTAGTTATTAAGATTTATGCCGAAAAGCGGGTGATATTGAGAATCCGTCCAATTGGCGCGCCATTAGTCTCCTCAATAACGATTACAAGTTACTAGCTAAAATTCTCCAAATTAGATTAGCTACTGAACTTCCGACAATTATTAGTGAGTTCCGACTTGTTCTATCCCTGGGAGAAACCCATCCAGCACAGGATATATAAGAGATTAATTGATTACTCTGTGCCAAGATATGCATCCGCTTTTTATCGCTTGAGATCAGCGCGAACGAAAAGCTTTCGATTCAGTTCACTGGAATTTTCTATTAAAAGTCCTCCGCCAAAATCAATTTCGGAGAGACAAACTTCATCAGATGGGTTTCAATTTGTACAATCAAATTACAGTCGTATCGTTATTAATGGTCACCTTTCTGACCCCGTTCCATTTTCCGCGGCGTCCGACGGGGTTGTCCCCCCGCTTTCACCACTTTTTTGTACGTTTTTATATAGTGGGGCCAGTTTGCCAACTAACCTTAACCTTTGCCCCGACATTCATGGATTCACTCTTCCAGGGGGTGTCGGGAAAAGTGTTAAGCTCTTGCAGTATGCCCCGATGATTCCTACTTTGTATAGCTTCTTGGTTTTCAATGACATTTCACAACTTTTGTACGTATTTTTGATTTTTTTGGGAAGCCACGGGGTGTACTATTAATGTTTCATAATCCCATGGCTTAAATGAAATTGGTAATTCTTTTGGACCGTCTCCCTTCACATATTCAGTGATTGAATTCTTCCATTAAGATCACGGGGTGTATTTTTTTGGTACCGAGGAAGCAATCCAGTCCAACTGGAATCAAAAAATGTCAAAGGTTACTAGGTCACTGAGGTCCTGGAGACAGACACTTGACACTTCTTGTGGAAGTCATGTTCGGTTTTCAATAACGTTTAATCTTTCCCAGTGCTATTATGTTGCGCCTTATTTCCTTTTCCGGAGACGGCACTTAGGTGTTTTTGAAATAAAATATTTTTTGCCTTTATTTGGGGATCAATGACCGAATTTGTGGTCCAGGGATTGTTATCCACCCTCTTAGGGGTCTGAGTGGCCTGGGGCTTTGATTACTTCCCGAATAAGAGGATGCTTTGTACTCAATTATTTTTGTTGCCGGTGTTAAGCGAGAACCCTCCCCGGGTACTTTTACTCCCATATGAAGTTTATTGCTTCCGGGGGGACGAGACCCTCCTTCGCGGTTTAGTTTCCCCATATTTGGGTCTAATTCCGAAGACCGAACGCTACAACCTGTACTCCTTCTTCACTTCATGCGTGTACTATTATTATAAGCTTCATTCATTTGACCCTGAATTTATGATACCTGTCAGTCGACTAAGTCTATCGTCCATACTCTCCGTCCGAAGGACATCTCTTCTTACGGTGGCTGAGAAGAACACTTCCTTTCCGTGGGTTGATTTGTGGAGGGCAGTCTTATGTATTTTATACAACAAACTTTGTGATTTTCTGTGGCGTCTCACCCATCATATATTATACACTGGTTTGAGAATTGCAAAGTGTAATAGGGGATGGTTATCTGTCTTTTTTCAAGTGTAAGGACGTTTGAACTATTAACACATTTTATGGATTGTCCAAATTACGCCTGTGTGATGATTGGATTAAAGCGTTGTCAGTAGCTGACGGGGTCTACATATAGTTCTTGATTTGAATATGTTTTTATCTGGCTCCCACAGTACACTTTCCCATACTGTTTTCAACAGATTTGGTCACCTTTTCTTGTGTTTCAAAATTTATACCATTTGGAAATCTAGGTGTGATTCATATTTTTGAGGGACAAGTCCACTCTAGTAGCGATATTTGTCTATGATCGTTAAGGATATACGACTTCGTATTCTTGCCGAACCTAAGCGCCTTTCGCAAATCCATTTGAAAGACTTGGTGAGTGACTCTTCGTATGTAGCAATTAGTAACTCGTCGCCATGTTTGAAGCTGTAATGTATCCACGTGTTATTGTGTGGAGTTTATAATTTAATACCTATAACTTCTAGCCAACTTTGCTTTTATATGTGTAAATATTTTAATAATATTGCTCTGTATGTATAATACCTGTATATGAGTTTATTGAACAATAAATTGAGAAAAAAAAAGGATTCAGAAAACAAGTATGTGATCTCCCATGGCGGCTACTCACCGATTCTTACCTGATTTAGATTGCGAATTGGAAATAGGGTATTGGGTGCGGGGGGGCCTGCCCCCGAGTCCGAGGATCGAAATTGCTCTGGTGCCTATACATTTTTCCTCGTTGAAGGTACACGAGCTTTGATGAGAACCTTGCGATGACCAGCCAGTTTTCTGCAGCATGGTTGCAGGGAGGAGAGGAACTGGCAAATGTGCCGCGTCTGCATCTGATATTGTCTTCATGTTAATTAAGGGGTTCTCGAACGGTCCGAATCATCATTTCGGGACAGTCTGTCGAGCAAAGTGGGCGGCCAGCGGAAGCGTGCTGCCCATAACCCAGCGGTCCGAGGATCGAAACCTTGCTCTGCAAACTATACATGTTTTCGTTGAGATAACGACTTTGCATGGAGTCCAAGTTGTGCGTAAGAACTCATTTCTTCCTGCATCGAATTGAGCATTTGTAACAGTTTTAGATACAATTTTGTGATTTCCATGGTCGGGGGCTAACTCACCCGCATTCTGTACACTGATTTAGAATTGCCAATGGAAAATGGGGGATTGGGTTTGTCCCTTGTGAGATGTACGCCATCGATACGGAAGGTCATCTTTTTTGGGACTGCTCCTAAGATTTATCATTTTACTTGTGGATCAGAAGTTTTGTCACGAAGCTACTGATAATAACAACTGTTGTTTGACTAAATATGTACGTGATTTATTCGTCGTTTCCTGGAACTCGCTTGCTAATAATGTCTTCACGATCTTTGGTATTCTTCTGCATTTGTAAATTCATAATATTGAAAACAGATGCTTGCACATTTTTTGAGGGTCAAATTTCAAAAAAACCCCTGGGGGGGGGCCCCCCCCCCAGTAAAATAATTATGACTCTAATTGTTAAGGATATTGGGCTTCGTGTTAATTCTAACTTCGAGCGTTTTTCATCGAGTGAATTTGGGAAGTTTGGATTGAGGTACATTCTTTTTTATAATTTCATTCACGAGGGAAGCCATTCGACTCTGAGTTTCCAGAATCCTCACCATTCCTGATCTTATTATTATGAAAGTATCTTTCCTGTCCATCCCGTATATGTGAAAGTTCAGAAACGTTTTACACCTTGTATATATCTATAATTTATCAACAATCTGTTGTTGTAATTTGTAATGGCGTTTTGTCGATAGTAAGAGAGAGAGCAATAAATACGGAAAAATAAGAGTTGACCCCGCCAATTTCTGATACTGGTTCAGGAGAATTAGGAAATGCCAATATGGTCGGCTTCGAGCGAGCTGAAAATCGGGATTCAACGGTCAAATCATGTGATTTTTCCAAACGTACACGAAATCATAATTTGGCGTAACAGTCTGTCGAAGCAAGAGGTGGCGCAAGCGAAAGCCAGCGGGCCCATACCCCAGAGGTCCGAGGATCGAAACTTTGCTCTGCTAGTACCATTTTTCGTGAGTGCAGGAGAAAAGGAAAGAGCAAATGTGCTTTTCTTGCAGCTGAAATCGAATTCAACGGTCAAATAAGGGATTTTTCCCAACGGTACGAAACTCATATTCGCGGAACAGTCCTGTCGAGCAAGTGCGCAGCGGCGGTGGCTGGCCCATACCCAGAGGTCCGATGAGGCGGAACCTTGAATACCTAATTGCCTTGTACAGTTTCATCAATTACCCGGACGGCCGTCAAATTCTCGCGATACACTGGTCGGGAAACATCAAAAAGTTACCAACGAGGACCTCCTCCCTAATATAAATATTACCCGTCCAGCTATGCAAGAGAGACACACATTTTTCAAGCTCTACCTTGCCAGTTTTCCGTCTCGATCTCCTCTTCGCATTCCCATTGATATACCCAGCACTTTATGCAATCCTCACTCGTTGGAAATTTAAACTGTTGTTATACAATTTACCAGCATTTGCAATATTTCAGACTTGTTTCAAATTGCAATTTGAACCAGATGCTAGTTTCCAACATATGGATATGTCTAATACTGAGTATACACTTTTTGACATCAACACAATGACGGTTTGTATCGTCTGCATTTTGATTTTGTGTTTTTTTTTTTTTTTTTTTGCTTCAACGTCCCCATTGTATACCAGAACCTTGAAATTATTAGAATGACTATCATGCACTTTCGATACAACCACGTACAAGTGGTTTTTATAAGTGCGCCCTGTCTCACCCCTCTGGTAACCTGGAGAAACCTCAGTCCACCTCAAAAACTTAAGAACCAAAACCCAGTATGTTTGCCAGGACAGAAAAAAAATACGCCATGATTAAAAAAATCAAAAGCATTATCATTATGATCGATCTTCAGGATCAAGTCCACTCAACTCCTTTCCTTCAAGGTAGTCTATAAGAATGTTTAGCAATTCATTGTTATTGCGATTACACGATATAGCAGGTTTGATCTGTCGGCTTTTCTGTGTACAATTCTCAATCAAATTGAACCTGTAAATCTAAAATATCATTTCGATCATTATGAGTTGCCCCTGTTGTCCCCTACTCGGCTAATACGTTTCGTTTCTTCTACCGCTACTCTTTCCTTAACCAAGAAAGAAATTTGTTGATTCGTAAAAAAAAAAAAAATTTGCTCTTTAGAACAGCACGTTCCATATCCATTTTCATATGTCGTTAAGCTCTTTTTCTGGAGTTTCACTCCGTACTATCTACTCGATATTCTTGAGCCTTTCTTTGCTCTTATTCCTTTGTGAACATCTAAATCATGGAGCTATTATATTTACTGGAGAGGCAACGCGCGCTCATTATGTAGCATTTGAAAATGTCCCCCACTCCCGAACTGACACGCAATCACCCTCGAGTCGTTAAAGTGTCCCTGACCATCTACGGTATAGCTACGCTACCGTGGAACAATTGAGGCATAATTTCCCCTGGACACGGACTGACCACGCGGATTAACATTTCTCGTTTCTTAAATTGTTTGAAGCAACCACGGTCGGTGTTACTCTTTCGTGGACATTTCCAGTTAGCGCGTCTGAAGACAACGGAAAACTGGCGCGTACTGCCATTTTACACACGGCGTCAGCCCAGCTAGGGGCCGTTAGCGTTGTGTTGCCGGTGCCTGAAACATATACTTCCAAAGGCTCAGGCGCCAACCTACAATTGGCGTTTAAAAGTACCTGCTTTACTTAAAACCAGAAATCGAGGAAGTATTCGATTTCTTTGTTACCTGACCAGCTGACTGTTATTGCAAAACACTGACTTTATTGGCTAAAATAATAGCAGCCAACGTGGGATTGATTAGCCAATCAGAATCATTGTATTCGCAATAACGATGCTTGGGGTTGTATATGCCGTACCATTTTGAAATCGCCGCCTACGATAGGTGAGGCTACCTTGAGATATGTTCACAGATATCTGTTAGAACATTTTCCTTTCCCATTGTCATTTCGGAGCTATATATTGTAACATTTCGCTGCGCCACCTGTTCGACTAACCCACCTTTTAATATACTGTTCGTACTGTTTGGGGTAAAACAAAAATCCCATCTGAACGTTCAATACCGATTTCGCGGAGTACCAGAAATTTTATTTGCCCGCTTGCTGTTTCTCAAGTGTGATACGAAGTCGGCATCTCGATGAAAAAAGATGTATAGATAGCAGAGCGAAAATTCGGAAATCGTTTCCCTATATAAAAATTAAATCCGATTCCAATTGCACAAAGCAAATTTCCCTGGAGTGGGCCCGGGTTTTAGTATCATCCATCACCAAACCGTACAGTCTCGTCGCTCCCACTCATGTTGTTCGACGGCATTCTATGTGCAGCAATATGCACACAGGAGCCTACCGCTCATAGATGAGGAAATATTCAAGGAAACTTCCTTCCACTAGGGGTTGGGCTGTGATATTACCTATCAGATGAAGAAATACAGATTCAGTGAAGGAACCACAAACACAAAGAAATACAACTACCACTGCGTCACCGCCTTCCCTGGCTGACTTCAATATACATTAGCCACATCCCCCTACCAAATGATTCAAATGACCGAAGGGAATTAACCTGCCGAGCCGTCCCCCCAAAAATTTATCTTGAAAAAATCCCCCCAATTCAGGGAAAAAACAACCCTTAAGAACATTTAACCATTATCACGTAATCCGTTAACATTGATGATTGAACCCTAGTATATAGGTAAACAGAATAACAAGTAATTGTCACATCGTATAGATTTAATTGGATAGCTATTGTGTTCAATTCCTCCCCGTCATCTCGATGTCTTCCCGATGAAACGATGCCACAATACTCGGTTCTCTCTCCTCTCCTTCCAAATCTGTGTTGGACGGAGCAATGTGGTCCCCACATTCCTATGGGGTTGACAACATGGGTTACACGTCGTCCTCAGCTCAAGCGTACCCATAGAACCTAAGATGTTAAAGAGCGCATGTTTCCTCAAAACACTGCTTCAGAAAATACCCACTTTGCTCCCTTCGGGTATTCAGGGGTTAACCTCAAACCGGGGACTCTCCTGTTTCGATCTGGGTGTTTTCCTGGGATCAAGGCTGGGTTGAGCGATTTCATTTCATACCATGGTATCACGTCAGCTGGAGTGACCATGCACCTGCAGGTGTCTGGGTGAGAGCGAAGCATCCGTGGGGACCTCAGCACCTGTCTGCCTACTGGACACCCTCGATGCTTTCCTGGGTGTCAGGGATCACCAACGGCTCCGACATCCATGAGTGGGCGGAGTAGTGTTGACTGGTATGAATATGATCTATGATCCCCTGCTTCGCTGCTTCGCCACTCTGGCTCGACGACCCACCTGTTAAATCTAATTTCCTACCGTTTGGAAATTGTCCCCCCATCGGAACTCAAACTCTCTTGCCTTTTGAACAGAAATCCGGTCTGCGTCCAATCTGATCACGATTCATAGATAATGATATTGAAGAGTAATTTGAAAGTGGGGTATTGGACAAACCAACAAATATGTGTCCTCTGCAGTAATATTGTGTTGCAGGGACACAGTTGGATCTGAAGTCCGAATCGGGTCAGACTCCGGACTCGAGTTCTCCGGCTCTGGTGGTCACAGGGTCGAGTCTTGCTCGTTTGAAGGTCGCGTAACAGAGTAAGCCCCCAAGGCTTATCAGCACAATATCTAGCGAACGCAAGCATGTATCAAGTTCAAACTAGATATGGGTTAACCACCTTTATAAAATAAAAACACACAATAATATCAAAACCATATATGGTCGCCAGTAGGAGGGTTCAACTGCAAAAAATGTTCGGAACCACGATATTGGCCAGCGCTAACATGCATCGAATTAATGTAGACGTGGTGCGCACAACAGGGATGGACCGTATTGTATTTTGATTCGAACGCAAATCACATAAGCCCTCGAGAACATTCACTAGTTCACAGAATTAATGTCCACGATACAACACATTCGAAGTACACATAAGCACAGTAAGGAGGGTGAACCCCTCTGCCAACAGATAGATCAGATGAAAGAGATTGAATATGAAATTGTAAACGGGTTTTTGTTTTTCTCAAGAAACAGTTGCAAAGTAATTTACTCCACTGTACCCGACACATGGACTTGAGTCAATGGTAAAATATTTCAGCTGGTGGCCATTTCAGGAGATTCAATTTGGATGTAAGAAATTGTTTCATGCCAGTGATGATTTTTTTAAGGTTGCCAAAGCATGTTGAAGACGAGCTTCTTAACATGTGGTAATTTGGGAATTTATGTGATTATTATCAGATTACTGAGGCAGTGGTATCTGAGGACCAAGGTGGACGCAAATGGACACGGCAGTTAACCAGTACGCCCAGTAGCGTACTTATTAAAGTATTCAGTTTGGAGTTTTTGGTATCCGAAATCAGATCTTGGCGATTATATGAGAATTTTGGGAGTATGGGTCCCGGTCGCTTTAGCCTATATACCTCTCAGTAATAAAATCTAACCAATTTTGCGAGTACAGTATGTATGGATGTATGTTTGCGATACATGTATGGATATATGTATATACAAACAAGCAACAAAATCAATTATTACAGATCAAACCACAAATCAGGGACAAGGACATCATCACTATTTACAGTTCGATACTGATGGTAATTTGAAGGCGTGTCATGGATCACTATGAGAAGAATTACCGTAACGGTGAACTACCAGGTGATTAGACCTGGCACTTTGTGATTTTTATGACCAAGAAAGCAGTAACTATGCCAAATTTGCCGAATGCACTAAAATGTGTAAAAAGTTCGTGCTTCGCGCGTTACCACGGTACTAGTGGTGGAATCTTCGTCCCGTTGCTCTCTATCCGTCTCCCGAATCTCCGCAAGCTCTAGGGAAATGTCCGGCCTTCATTGGCCCCCTAGCTTATACATATTTGTGAGGTGGAAAATAGACAAACAACATTTCATTGACCTTGAATTTGAAAACTACCATCAACCTCTTTTGGAATTACCACCCTTTATGAGCCTCTGTCCGTTTTTCCCCTCTCAACCACGCCCAATTTTGACTGCGTGCCTAGGCTATAGACTGCTTAGGTTTCAACGCGTGTTTTTTTGCCCATGAGTATATATCTCTACAGAGAACTACTACTCGGAAGTTCCTGCTCTCTATGGCATTTGCAGTTCATATCAAGGTGGGATAGTAGAGTCTTTAAAAGCTGGCTGAATGTCTTAACATTTTACTGGGATCCTGATTTCTTAAGATGTGCCCTGGAAATACGGGAAAAGTTTACGCGCTCCGCGCGCACTTGTAAACAGGTAGAAGGAAGCAGTTAATTGTTGAACATTCTGGCCAATAAGTTTCAAAAAACAGTCGGGCAAACGATAGGACCTAAGTCCGACAAAATGTCAAACTTTTCCACGATTACAAAATTTGTGATCATAAAATGCCGCATGTTTGAAGCTTGGTACATGGCAGCCTAAAACGCCCGGGAAAGGCCATTTCCGGACAACTGGGGGCTTGCACAAACCAAAATGTCTTTGTACGCGAAAAAAGCTCAAAAGTCAATAGGGGCAACGATTAGGACCGGATTCGACAAAATGTCCAATCTTTACCGATACAAAAATTGTGATCACAAAAGCCCCTGTTCGAAGCTTGGTACACGCAGCTTGAAAAAGCCCGGGAATAATGCCATTTCCGGCCATATGGGGGCTTGACAACCAAAATTTGTCGTGTACGATACGCGCCAACCATGGTGGCGCTCCGCTTGGAGAGTATTCGTGTGACCCCCTTAGAAAAGGTCTGTGCCCTCCTGTGCCACCCCCCCCCCCCCCCCCCCCCAGGCCCGAAAAGTCTCGCGGTAACGCCCCTGATGGCTGATATAGCAGGAATGAGGTTCAATTCTTTCTTCAAATAGTCAATGGAAAAGGCTGATCGTGATACATATTGTTTGGTAGGCACTAACTATCTTTCAACGGAACATTTTGTCAAGTTAACCATAGCAACCACTAATCTGAAAAGCAAACGCATTAACCAGTAATTAATCATGAGTAATACAGTATATATTACAGATATTTCCCCCTACTTAATTTTCGCCCTGCATGAGGGGGACCACTGCAAGCCGAGGAGAGGGACAATACCAATTCGAATTACGACTGGCAAATACGCGATCAGCTTAGGTTTCACTCACGGGTAAGATGCCTCTTAAAGAGCGCAAAAACACCTGGATTGGCGCTAAATGAAAAAGATGAATCAGAGATTCAGCAACGGATTCGCAAAATGGGGCATAGGATGAAATACATTAAGTAGGCACCTTATGGCTAGGCGATGGTGCTTCGGAGCAGCAGGTAGCCGACCCGAATCAGCAGGAATTCCATTTAGATGTTAATGCGGTGAAGGACGCCTAAATGGGGATTCATGGGAGTACGGAGATGAAAAAGTGTCGAATGAGCTTGCAGAACCATTAAACATCCAAATGAATCTGAATGGCAAACAGCCGGAATAGTTTACCATTGACATTCGAGTCCGTTTTGCATTTACGGAGACCGTTCGTCGTAACAGCAAAATAATCATCCGAATAAAATGAAATGAACACTGAGGAGTAGGCGAATATACCTTGTGCGCGGTGCGCCGATAGTCCGAATCACGGAAAATGGATTATATTGTAATACCTCCTAATGAAGCAATGAAAGTCCTTATCCATGAGCTGCAGATACTTATGGTCCCTCCATGATTATGCAGTTCAATTCTTTAAATTCAACCTTCCGCGCAATGATGTTAACACATTCATTCCGTATATCACATCCGCATCTATGGATCCTAGCATCACTCATATACGTATTGATCAATGGATGGAAGGGTTATGGTTCGGATCGAGGTGGTTGCGCCAACGGACCCCTACGGGGCGGAGGAGCGGGGAGCCTGGGAAAGCATGGGTTACAGGGCCGACTCTGCATTTCACGAATGGAACAATTAGGCAGAGAAATGTTCTAGACGCAGAAAGAATAGAGGAAATGTGTGCGAGATTAGAAAATAGTAACTGGAGTATCAGCATTCCCAACTGTGAGTCGATCAAAACCCGGTTCATGGAAACCTATTTTACAGCGTTGTAGGTTTTACCACTAGAACTGTGGAGTATGAGTTACATTCGACCCCCGACACGCACTTTTGTAATATCAGGTCCCACATCATAATAGCAATGGTTTCTCATTTTTGTTCAAAACTCCGGACTCCCAGGAAGCCCCTGATTTCCCGAACCCATGAGACTGCTTACGTTACCCTACGAGTAAGCGAGTAGTTTTAACAACACATCAGGTAGCGTCCAGCGCCCACGCGCTTCCATAAGTTTCCCGCGGGTAGCAATATATTTTACAATTTATGAATTGGATAAGTGAAGAAAATAATGTTTGTTGTTCAGAGGTACCTGTAGAACCTCGAGGCAACCCCCCCCCCCACCCACCCCTCCCCGCTGCCGGCAATTCCCTAGCGCCACCCCTGACTTGAATAAGCTACGGTACCATTTTCAATTCAACCTTCTTACAAGATTTGCGATAAGGGTCATGTAGTACTCATACGGGGTACTCAATACCAGTATGAACTTATCCATCCAGGTGAGGTCTGTTAACAGCTAAAATTAGCCAAAATATCAATTTTTAACCAAAACTATGGGATTATGCACTCATTATGGGGAACCCACTACCAAGTAGTAGCTTCCTCCATCCAGTGGGGTCGAGTTATCATGCTTTAATACAAGCTATAAAAAGTAACAATTTCAGTTCTCCACTTTTCTCCCGAAACGGACCCGTCCGGTCTACCCAAAGCAATAGGTTCTCTTACTTCCCATGAAAACCTGCATACTAACTGTCCACCTGATCGGGTCAGGCAATTTGGGACTTATCGTGTTAAGTTTGTATTTCCCGACTTTGATCGCTGTTGACATAGGAGACGCTGACATCAAACATAGGGATCCATGCCCATTATATGATGAACCCACTACCAAGATGAGCATTCCTCCATCTAGGTGGGATCGAGTTGTCGTTGTTAACGAGCTACATTTTTAACAAATTTTCTCCAAAACATAACCTCGGTCTACACCAAAAAATAATAGTTTTTTACTCCCCTAGGCACGGCTCCCCGAGTTAATTCTGGATTTGTCGTGTTAACAAGGTGTCACATTTTGACCTCTCTTGACCTCGGAGGACCTTTGAACCTTTCCCCCAAAAGAATAGGGATCATTTCGGCCTACTCATTTGGGGAAACCCACATAGAGAATATGATCTCCGTCCATCCTGGCGGGGTCGAGGTATCATTTTAACGAACTAAAGTTCGCTACTGTCAATTTTCAGTTCCCACTTATTCTACCGAACCTGACCCCGTCTACTCAAAAGCAATAGGGTTCTCGTACTTCGCATAAGAAAGCACATACCGATTTCAGCTACTCAAACCAGGTATTCTGGACTACTTGTGTTAACGAGGTTTGTTAGACTTTGACCTGACCCCAAAACGCTAGGATCATTACTCATTATAGGGAACCGACAAACCACGTATTGGCCTCCCTCATCCATCGAGGTTAGATTGAGTTATCGTGTTTAAAGAGCTAAAGTGGCCAAATTATTATTTTTCTATCAATTTCCCTTTCCCCAAATCCGACCCCCGATTCACATGAAACAAAGGTTCCTGTACTCCCCCAGTATGTGGCACCCATTTACGATATGATCGCCATCCATCCAGGTTGGATTGGATTTAAATCGTGTCAACGAGGCTAACATTTGCCATTTTCACTTTTCACAATTTCCCTATTCTCTCCCAAATCTGACCCCGGTCTGCCCAACATAGGTTCCTGTACTTCCTAAGAGAAAAGCCTGCATACTAATTCCACCTGACCGTACAGCCGTTTCCTTAACTTTATCGAGTTCTACAGTCATTGACCTCCCTTGACCTCAGATGACCTTTGATCTGACCCCAAAACAGTGGTGCATCCTTACTTGTTATGGGGACCCCTATGAACTTCATCATCCCAAGTGGGGTCGATAATCGTGTGACAAGGCCAAGCGTCACACCCCCGCCCACACACCACACACACATATACTCACGCGCGCGCGCGCGCGCGCTTGTGCGTGTATCAT
Source organism: Sclerodactyla briareus (assembly GCA_026419785.1). Lineage (NCBI taxonomy): Eukaryota > Metazoa > Echinodermata > Holothuroidea > Dendrochirotida > Sclerodactylidae > Sclerodactyla > Sclerodactyla briareus. The sequence goes on from JAODTK010002577.1 coordinate 13,635, forward strand.
ACTGCTAGATCCTCTTTCTTTGTCAAGGAATCAATGTCTTTTTTTATTAGGTTCACTTACCCTCTTTGGTCGCCCAAGACAGTAACTTGATACAGTACACTATTCTACAATCCCCAGCCTACAGAGACCTAAATAAGTGAGTGAAAATAAAATGCAGGACCAACTATCAACAAGGACATGCCTCCCGTGTCCTCGCCTGGTTGCGCGACAGTGGTTTCTTCTATTAGTCCACCGTGCAACCAACTACAAGGCATTCCATGTGTTGCTTTCAGATTTTTGTATTAGAATTCAACAGAAACACTTACTAATCAGTGACGCCAATTTCCATTACATAATGACTGATATTGACCATGCGTACCAAAGAATATAGTTTTTGTATGTATGATGAAATTCCCTAAATATGCAAATTGACACTATTTCACTTCCATCCACTTGACCCATTTTCTCATTTAACTATCCCAGACCAATATTGGACCAACTTTCATGGGAATCCAACTAACTTGAACGTTGCATGAATTAAGCAAATCATACACATGAATAACCCTATTCACTATGTCAATGTTAAAATTTGGAACTAAAGGTAGACCATCCCATCAAGCTTCATAAAAAAATCTACAACTTTGAAAGATTGGGATAACTATGCAAAACAGACCACTGTACCTCCAGGAACCTCCAGTCTAAGTTTTAAGATATTGGGGAGTAAAGGTAACCCTACCTACAAAGTTTCCTGAAGCCGGCAAACTTTGAAATTACGCATAAATTAATGCAATTAGACACGTTGAATGACACCATGACCGCATAATCTCTGATAAAAAGTTTTGGAATTAAAGGTAAACCGTACCAACCAGGTTTCATAAAATTACAATCAACTTCAATATTTCGCAATTATGCAAAATTAGACACATGAATGACCTCCTTGACCCCGAATCTTTGTTAGAAGTTTTGGGACTGACGGTAGTTTCGATAAGAAAGTGATTATGCAAATTAATGACTTGAATTAGCATATTTCACGCTAGCAAATCCGAATCAGTTCATCTACCTTATATCACCTACACCTTGTGCCAAACCATTCACCATCAGCCCTACAGTTCAATCCGTAATTTCTTGCCAACGAGCCTAAACATGGTATTCAAAATCGGGTAATTACCCTACTCAGTTAGTGACTTTGTGCCCAAAGCATTAAGATCGTGTTTCAGACCAACGCCGGTACTACCACGAAATTTCCTCAAATCATTATTACCATTTCGGAGAACTCCCGCTTATAGGTCTGGTCCACCTCTCCAACACACACAAACACACCACACCACACACACACACACACACCACACACACACCACACACACCATGCTACAATACATACACACACTCGCGCTCGTACAGCACGAACACAACAAAGTGCGTCGCTAAGTCTCTCCTGAATTTTGTTCAGGCGAAAAAAAGTACTGTCCTGTAGTGTCTGTCGTTCTAACACTCCCGTGGTAGCCTATTGGACAGGAGCCTGCGACAGGAAGTTGACGCTAATTCTATGATCCAGATTCGCGGGGGATCTAATCTTGATGCAGTCTGATCTTCCCTAAGCTTCACTTTTCTTTCCTTGTGAGGGCCGCCAGCGGGTTGAAGCGAACTCTGCCGGCGGACCTCATATGAGAGGGACGGGGTTTCTTGGCTCCATCTTCAGGACTTTGGTTTTCCTCCTCCTCCACAATCGGTGCGGTTTCCTGATACAACCTGCTGACCATATAGTCTGAATATGTTGGGTAGCTCCATGGATATGGGTTTCGAGCTTGGTCGAGCGTGCTCCAATAAACAGTATCGAGGCGTCAAAGTCAGCGGAACTCACAGAGACAGGGGGCGTTGGTCTGGTGTCGTGCCTTGCCTTGTGTCCTCGCTTTCCCTTGCTTCAAACGAGTCGATCAACTTCGTTAAGGCAGCGTCTGTCGGTCTCGATCCGCGGATACTCCGAGTCCTGGCGACTGAATGAAATGGCGGAATGAACTTTCTGGGTGAGAATCCAGATTCGGTAATTTCAAGCCTCGTCCTTTACAGGTTGGGACTTCGCCCCTCCCGAACATAATTCGGAGTCTTACTTGATGTCGAACTCCTGTTTCTTTCCTACTGTAGTGAGCCATTCTCGGGGTTCATTGATGAAACATTATTGTAACGGGAGGTCGGGACGCTCGACCTCTTCTAGCAGAATTTGTTGCGCATGCGTTAGTGGCCTTTTTGTGTGGCGAGAGAAGTGCCGTACATCCTTGCTTGTTGGGCAAATCGGCGCCTAACCCAGCAAGTTTTCAAAGCGTCCAACAACATCGACACGATTTAGACGAAACCGCCATTGGGCGAGAGTTTTTAGCGGGCTGTCCTACGTTGACGTCCATGACCGTTCGCAGCGATAGAAATACGCTCGGCCCGGAACAAACCAGCGAACCAATGCAGTCCGTTCCCTGGGATACATGAGTGCGAGAGGAGCGAACGCCCCTCTATGTCTTCACGTTTAGATCTGCATTGGCTCTCACGAGCGCACGGAAAATAAAGGGGGGGGGCGCGCGGTACCTCGTTCTCCAGCCAGGCGACGAGCATGCGCGGGAGTACTCCCAGCAGCACTCCATTTGTCTACGTTGGCACCGAAGGAGACGAGCAGCCGTACTTGATGGGAACGCCCCTCAAGGACCGCCTGTGCAGTCCGAGCGTAGGGAATTCCCTGACCATCCGACGGAAGGAGGGAGGTCGTGATCTCCCCAAGTTTTAGGGCGAATAGGGGCAGGTGATGCGAGTGGGTGACGTTATTGCTCCAAGGCGTGATTGGTGCTCCGGAAATTGAGTAGCCATACATTGAAATGAAAATCGTAACAGCCTGAAATACAGGAAATACCGAATCGAACGAAATCACGACTATTAAGTTCCCATGAAGTAGTTAACAGTGCTACCAGTTGAGTATTTCACTCTTTCCCCGAATATTATATCTGCAATCTGCTTTCTGAGCTGTTCCTGTCAAGAGTAGCATGCTGGTGAATTGTCCCAGCGAAGCAGCTACAAGACCACGCCACCAGTCAGTCTCATTCAAAATGAAGAGATACGTTTAAACCGAAAATGTTCCTTTACATAAAAAGGCGTTGGAACACCCTGTAATACGTACACTAATAATTTTTCACAAGCTACATTGTGAATTGATTACAAAGGCAAAACACAGGTCTTGAGACTTAGAAATGGCTTGCACTGATCGCAGGCTGCTTCGTCAATCAAGTGAAATTCACTTTTGGTCTGCAAAACGACCAACGTTAACGGTAGAGTGTAATCCAAAAGTGGTCAGTGGTATAATGCACAAAATTGATAAAATAAATTCCGATTCCGTAGGCTAGCGTTCACACGGATCTGTAATTTAAGGGATTTCAACTCAAGTCGCGGAATAGACTGCTCCCTGAGGCTAGATGGACGACACGATACGCACCGGCTCAGATATGTGGGTTTCAAACAACAGGGTGGGCTGAATCCCATTTAATAACATAATAGGGCAGGATATTTCTTATGTCCACTTAAAAATACAAATCGGGCTGTATTGATCGACCGAAGGGAATATCTACCCGGTCGGTCGACGATCGATTACAGTATTCTTCACCAAGCAACACGCCTCACAGTCAAATCACAATGGTCACTGTGGGCCTGTTATTGATTCTCGTCGAAGGAGTGACTTTAACGCTCAACCGTGAAGGGTGGACAGGGCACGGTTGAGCGATCAGGGACGGGGTCAGTTTAATTTCCCTCGAGCTGGTTTGAACATGCTCCGAATCCTATAGAAATAATCAGGGTCTCGAATAAAACAAGCGAAATAACACAGCGATTTCCGTTTCGGTGAGAAGTCCCAAGTACAACTACGCCGTACGACTGTAGTACCGTACCGTATACCTATCACTTCACCAGATTTATTCAAGTGTTTGGCCCACAGCTCGATCCGATGTTGAAACACCTCAACGAGATTATACTCGATAAAGTGAAATGTCCTATTACAATAGACGTGCACGACTTATGTCAGTTACACAAGCAAGCACTCAAACTGAAAATAACTCGTACAGTGCCGCTGATGACTGCGTGTGGTAAACACCCTGGTTCCCCCTAAATCAAATTAGGCTCAAATTATTATTCCACGTTGTATTTCTAAGCGTAGTATTAGACGTATTATGTTAATATTTGCCCCTCGACTTACAACGAAGGGCACCGCGGCAAATCTCGCGTATCGGGGGTTCATCGACCCTCAGTGGTGGTCTACCAAAGAACCTATTCATTTATAGTTTAAAACTCACTCCAATCTGTGGTCCTACCATGCAGGAAAAGGTCACAAGATGTCAACTGATAAAGGATCTATGCCTATAAACTGTTTATAGGCAATATAAAAATATGCAGGTCTAGACCATTATTGGTACTGGAAAAAAGAGGTGTACACGCGAAAAAGTTTACCTGATAGAATACAGCCTGAAGTGGAGAGAAGAATGGAAACAAGTGGGTTCTCGACCGCTTGTCTCGCTGTTCGCTGCATCACTGGGAGCGTATTTTTCAAGGTATTTAGTTTGTTTTCCAATTACCCTGGTCGAAAGAGAGGGGATTTGCTAGTTGGCAGACAACAGCTAGCAGGAGTGAAACATCAAAGAGGGGGCTATTAGGTTGTCAGCCCCTAAGTGCTCAACATATATGACGCCAATGGCACTGAGTCCACCCTCGAATTATTTGGGACTGAATGTTGATGACCATTCATACCTACCAGGTTTTATAAATGTGACTAGCATTTGCAAAAATCATGCAAATTAGACCCATTATTCCACATCCAGTGATCCCTTCTCCAACTTCAAATATCTCAGACCAGGGGGTTGAATGCATGGATCCACCAATACAACAAACTTTAAAACTGCGGACTTTCAAACAATAGTGACATATTACCATAGATCCTCGTTTGTATCTTGCTAAAACAAAAAAAAAAACTAAAATAGGACAATGAATAGGGCTATTTACCCTACTTATTAGTTGACTTTCAGGTCCAAAATCTATTCAGATCATGTTTGCCAACAAAATACCACATACACAACTGTTTCAGCAAAATCTTGCCGACAGGCAAGCATGACACACACACACACACACAAGGTTATCGCCAGGTCACTTTCAGGCGAGACAATAGAAAGAAAAGAGACATTACCATTATTCAATGAGGCTGTACAGCCGAGGGTAGGTCGGGGGGCAAGTCACCAAAATATGTTCAAGTCGAAATATGGTGAGCCATTTCAGGCAAGTCACAGTACAAACTCAATGGAAGTGAGTCACCCAATCAAGGGCAAGTCAGCAGTATGTTTCAACCTCAAGTCACAAAAACAACCAATCTCTGTTGTACGGGGATGGTGATGAGTATGAGTAAAATGTGTAACTTACTTTACATGAAAATGAAACAACAAACAAGCTGGCAGGTAATAAAGTACAGAAAATCATATAATATGTTATAGCATATATTTTGATATATACATATGCAATATAATTGTATTATCTATTTGTGCATACATGCTCATCATCAATGATCAGAAGCCCTATTGAAACACCTTGCTATAGACATGGTTCTTACTTCTCACCACTTTTGCCGCTCTCACATCCTGCGAGATGGGCGATCTCGACTGGTATTCACCCCCCCCCCCTCCATACTCGACTCCTACTCTGATTCCACCCAGAAGACCACCAAGTTTGAGAACTGCTGCTTTAGGATATTCCAGGCGATAGAATAAGACATTGAAGGATTTTTCCAGAGTAATGTATGTATATATAGGGTATCATGAGGCAAATCGAATCCAGTGGTCTAACGCCTGTCTTGATTCGATGTTCTGCTGCAAAGTTAATGTACTCTGAACTTGTGTGTTATGGATCGCATGCATATTGCACAATCTCACACGAAAATATCCTAGAGCGCAATTATTTATGAAACAATGCTTTTTGTATTTTAGTGTTAGTGATGTTGTAAAAACTTCACTCGCTGAAGACTCAACACAAATGGTAAACGGCACAACATATAAACGCCTTATAGTGGAACTTGCCTGGAATTGACATTTATATTTTAAAGACAAACAACAAGTGCTGGGTTGTACCTCTGTTGTTGTGTAATGTTATTTTGTGTGGACAATATTGTGCGATATGATGGAAATTCATTCTTTTGAAGGCCTTTAACATTGCAACGGAATGTTGTAAGAAGAGAGGGTTTTGGACCAATAGGTTCAGGCTTTCTTTCTCTTCATTATAATTGGGCCCTGCCTCCTTGCAAAACCTTTTAATGTATCATGATCACTATCATCAAATGTAGGGGTTACCATTCGAGCTAGGAAAGAGGACCACCCCACATTGATTTGGGTTGGAAACTTCTTTTAAAAAGCTTTTTTTAAGCTATTTAGGGTTCAGCAACCCAAATTTTCAATTGCTGCTCCACGACTGTGAACTCTTTGCCCCAGTCACTCACTGAGCTTGCCAAGTATAATTCATTTCAGTCTTACTTTAAAACATTTCTTTTTCATGAGTATTTCAACTAATTTTTTCTTTTGTTGGGTTCTGTGAAGCACTTTAGGGTTCATTGTTTTTGTAAGGTGCTATATAAGTGTTCATTATGTATTATATTATTACTATTTCCCCAGTGATGTGCAGGTCCTGTTCTCCTGGACCATATGGTCAGTCCCCCCCCCCCACCCTATTGTGAACAGCAATTTCAGGCTTCCGGGTTTTTTTTTTAACCTCTGGCCAATACGTATTACCATGGCTAAGATTGAACCATATACACCTGGCGATGCACTGATCAATTGATTGATTTGAGTTGATTGCTAGGAGTTCAGGAGGAAGCCAATTTGACTCATCGTGGAACCCGAACCGATTTTTTGATCGTGATGAGCACCGCGCGACAACTAGCCTTCCTCTTCTCGACTAGTGCTAGATGATTATCGAGGGCAAGGAGTGAACAAATCCCGGCATTCACGGGACCGCAATGTTACGTCCCCATCCGACGGACGATCAGTGAAATCCAGGACCGGACCACGTTCAGAACCTTGGAGGAGGGAAGATGTGTCGACCGCGACTGCTCACAGCAGACCGACGAGACCATGGCAAGAGTGCACCCGAAACAACCCACCGAAATTACCAAGCCCGCTGCTCAACAGCAGGCCCAGGGTAAGACCAGGAACCGCCGGTCGAACTGCAAATACAGCCACTTATGGAAAACGCCCCGGTGCTGAATCCGGCGGGAATTCGAAACCCGGGGACTGCTTGCATGCAAAAAGCGAACTGATACTGCTAATATTTCTCCCGCCCCTTGTATTATTGGAGAGACAATATCCATCTCATAACACCCAGCAAAATAATAGATGGCGCTGTGTATGCGGGGCCACAACAGAAATAGTCCCATGGTATATTGCAAGTAGGTTTAAACATTTAGGGAATAGAACACATATGAGTGAACTTGTGTGTTCATAATAATAGGAGTTAGAAAAGCCGTAGTGCGGCGAGGGCTTTCCCAACTATTAGACGTGAACTGGTGTCTACTCTCCTCGAAATCGAGGACCTGAGTATCTGTTTAATATTCCCATACATCAAATACCCATATATGCTACTTGTTTCACATGAGAAGTGTGATAATGGTGCCTAAAATCAGCAGCAAAACGTTTCCCTTATGACGTCATCAAAAGTCGCCACCACTTATTCACTGGTTGCTACCAGAGGACTGTGCCTCTAACTAGGTTAATTCACTAGCACTGGAATAGAAGCAAAATCTAAGGAAGATAATGTGCAAAAGGAAATGCTATTCACTTACATGTGTGTGTATGTGACTATCTAATTCAGCCCACAAAAGGCCTGGTCTCACGGTAATGATAACAATAGATAGAATATTGCTCAACCACAGGACCTAGTCACACTGGTCACACAAACGATAACACTAAGATGGGGTAGATCCCAGTTCAAATGGGTAAATATAATAACAATAATGATAATCTGCAGCTTTTATAGCACTTTCCAACATGTAGACATTCTCAGAGCGCTCTACAGATATTGCCCCGATCAACAGGAAACCGGCATGGTGTCCGACAATCACAGAGAGTATAGTTGCTGCCAGTGTAGGTGAAGATGGTACTCGAATTCCTCACAAGTTCACAATTATCGCCTGGGTGGGGCGAGCAATGGAGAACAAAGTATGTTACATAAGGGAAACACCCAAAAAAAGTTGATCGGTCATTGGGATTCAAACTCGCACCTTTCGATCACCAGTCCTGAGACCAAGCTCATCCAACCTCTAATATGGGGGGGGATTTGATAAAAACGTAACTGATCAGGAGAAAATTCCCATTTGACAACATAGCTCATTCAGAAGATTGTAGAAGATTTAGTTTTGGGCACACTAACGATATTAAGACTGCTCCATTCATGGTTAACATTAGCCTTGAAGTGTGACCGGGGCTTTAGTAGGAATATGTACAGCCTATGTCGTCATAATGTCTAAGGTTGGGCAACATCTTGTAGGAAGAATCAGAGAATGTCATGTTCCAAAATTTAATCCACTGCAATGAAATGTTTGAAAACCCTCCATAAAACCAACTGCAAAATTTGTGTTCGACACCACATCTTTTGACCACTCAATCTAAATACAGAATATGCTCATAGTATTCCTACCCCGCCATAAAGACATAAAATGTACAGTGAAACTCATGTAGGAGTTGCCCTATCAAATGTGCACCAAATGGGAGGACCTCTGTGTTGACTGCGGTCTACCTCCTGTGACATATCACATACATTACATACATACAAAATTTATACCCTCATTTCCATGACTGGGCTGGCCCAGAGATTGATCCAAGTGTGTCATTCCTCCATTGCATTGAAGACAATATATCTGAATTTGTCTGTAAAAAAATCAATTAAAAAGTTAAAATAGTACATTGGCAATGATTCTGGCTTACACTAAATGTGCCCCATAACAAATTTAATCATAATTATATGTTGTACATAATTCTTCAAATAGGCACCAGTACGTGCTTTTTTTAATCTCATGACTCGTGTGTCCCTCACAACTCTACCACTGACACCTATCAGCCTACATCACAATGAAGCACACATGAATATACAGATGCTAAATACATTGTGTTTCACGTCTATGGTTTTAGACTGAAGCTGGGGGTCTACAAGCCCGCCCTCAACATTAGCCTAACATTGCTTAGGCTCTTGACTATATCATTTTCCCCTGTAGATGTCTATGACTTTGTTAGAAAATAGCATGGACACTTCATTTATTATGCTATATTGGCATCTATTGAAAGGAAAATGGATAGGATTTTTGGCAAGTGCAATATCTATTTATAACAGAAGCACACTAAATAGGCAGTTCTGATACTGTGATTTCTTTTAGCGCAGGTTTTTTACCACCAAAAAACACCTGATCCCAGTCCAGTTTTGAGTCTAATGTTCACATATGCGGAAAGTTGTGAAGAATAAAGTCAACCAAGCCACGAATTGTGAATGAAACAAATATAAACCAATGCATTTGAGTGAACAAGCATCCATAGGGATGAACCCTTGAAATTCCTGAACGAGAATATCGTTGTGTGCTATTTTGTAATTTCTTCTCCTAGCCTATGCACTGGTCAATTGTAGACGCGCCATCCATTCTAGACAGGTTGAGTCATTGTTGATTTGAGTCAAACAATTCTGTATATTATACCTTGCACTCTTCCAGACCCTGTATAAATCACTGCCGTCGTGATGTCCAATGTCACCATAGCAACACGGTAATGGAACAGTTTCGTGGAACTATTGAAGGGAGGTATTATTATCCCGCCAAATGGCCTGATTACTAGCGAGTACTTATACAAAACTGGTCGAATGAAGAATTCCTAAACCTTTGTATCACTGTGAAAATGCTAGATTTCAACGGCCTCAGGCGCTTAGAAGTCTCAAGAATTTCACTAATTTTTTTATCACTGAACTTTACCCCAGACATGTAGTATCACAAATATAATTAAGATGTTATTTAGCTACCTTTGGCTAACTTCATAGCTGGAGCATGACCTAAACTCAGTTAAAGGGTCCCGTGTTCTCATTCTTGTCTTGTTTATGTGCACTTGTGATAGTATGAAATGCATATGTAATGTTGATCGTTCCTATAATACACATCCCACTGTACCATCCCAGTGTATTTCCTGTGTGTATTATTATTTGGAACCCTTTGACCAACTGACAAATTCTCTTAGGTGTCGCATTACCTACAGGGGCAGTCCCATACTTGAGCACCTCTCAGACACTTTGATGATTTAAAACTCCTTATCCGAACGACGGGCACTGGTAGGACAACTTTCCCCTGATATTCAAACAAAATATGAGTAAAATGACACAGCCCAAAGTAAGCTTGTACTGATCATTGAAGGGAAAGTGCACAGACATGACTCACCCACATTTGACTGAACCATTTGCATGTATTGGGGGTGTGTCATGCAATTGACAAGACGTGAGTCACCCACATTCGACTGACCGCCCAGGGTAGTGAGGGTGTGTCATGCCATTGACAAGACCTGAGTCACGCCACTTTTACTGACCATGCTCAGGTTTGAGTGTGTGTCATGCAATTGACAAGACGTGACTTCACCCACATTTGACTGACAATGTCCAGGTATTGGGGGTTTTTCAATGCATTGACAAAATGTGACTCACCCATTTGGACTGAACCATGCCCATGGTATTGAGGTGTGGTCATGCCATGGAAAGACGTTGAGTCACCCCATTTGACTGCCATGCCCGGGTTTGAGGGGTGTCCATGCAATTGACCAAGACGTGAGTCACCACATTGACTCCCATGCCCGGGTATGGGGGGTGTGTCATGCAATTGACAAGACGTGACTCACCCACTGGGACTGACCATGCCGAGGGTATTGAGGTTTGTGTCATGCAATTGACAAGACGTGAGTCCCCCATTTGCCTGCCCATGCCCATGTTTTGAGGGTGTGGTCATGCAATTGACAGACGTGACTCACCCACCATTTGACTGCCATGCCCAGGGTATGGTGGGTGCGTGTCATGCAATTTGACGGGGGGGTGGAGACGTGCCCTCACCCACATTTGGACTGACCATGCCGCGGTATTGAGGGTGTGTCCATGCAATTGACAAGAAGTGAGTCCCACCCACATTTGACTGTACCATGCCCCGGGATTGAGGTGTGTCATGCAATTGACAAGACGTGACTCAGCCACATTTGACTGACCTGTCCAAGGTATTTGGGGGTTTGTCATGCAATTGACACGATGTGACTCACCCACATTTGACTGATCATGCCTAGGGTATTGCGGGTGCGTCATGTAATTGACAAGACGTGACTCACCCACATTTGACTGACCATGCCCAGGGTATTGAGGGTGTGTCATGCAATTGACAGACGTGACTCACCCACATTTGACTGCCATGCCCAGGGTATGGGGGGTGTGTCATGCAATTGACAAGACGTGACTCACCCACATTTGACTGACCATGCCCAGGGTATTGAGGGTGTGTCATGCAATTGACAAGACGTGAGTCACCCACATTTGACTGACCATGCCCAGGGTATTGAGGGTGTGTCATGCAATTGACAAGACGTGACTCAGCCACATTTGACTGACCATGCCCAGGGTATTGGGGGTGTGTCATGCAATTGACACGATGTGACTCACCCACATTTGACTGACCATGCCCAGGGTATTGAGGGTGTGTCATGCAATTGACAAGACGTGACTCACCCACATTTGACTGACCATGCCCAGGGTATTGAGGGTGTGTCATGCAATTGACACGATGTGACTCACCCACATTTGACTGACCATGCCCAGGGTATGGGGGGTGTGTCATGCAATGACAAGACGTGACTCACCCACATTTGACTGACCATGCCCAGGGTATGGGGGGTGTGTCATGCAATTGGCACGACGTGACTCACCACATTTGACTGACCATGCCCAGGGTATTGGGGGTGTGTCATGCAATGACAAGACGTGACTCACCCACATTTGATTGACCATGCCCAGGGTATTGGGGGTGTGTCATGCAATTGACAAGACGTGACTCACCCACATTTGACTGACCATGCCCAGGGTATTGGGGGTGTGTCATGCAATTGGCACGACGTGACTCACCCACATTTGACTGACCATGCCCAGGGTATTGAGGGTGTGTCATGCAATTGACAAGACGTGACTCACCCACATTTGATTGACCATGCCCAGGGTATTGAGGGTGTGTCATGCAATTGACCAAGTGCATATAAACTAGCAGTGGCTATATGAGTTTTTCATTCCTAGTAGTTTAGGCAGTGCTGGGAATCAGCAAGGTTCTGTTTTAGCCCTCGCATCATATGAGCCACATTTTGTGTGACTTTTTGTCTGTCCATCTGTAAGTCCATCAATTGTCAAAGTCGACCATGAATTCTGACCCATACATGCTATCAGGTTGAAACAGATTCAAACGCAGAGGAGGGTGCACCTCACATATATGAGATAGCAGGGAGGTTGGGGAGCTGGTAATGAACAGCAGCAGGAAATAGAATCAGCCATGCACTATTTTAGCCCTATAGCGTCATTAAAGCACTGAGCTGAGTTCATTCCTAGTAGTTTAGGCAGTGCTGGGAATCAGCAAGGTTCTGTTTTAGCCCTCGCATCATATGAGCCCATTTTGTGTGACTTTTTGTCTGTCCATCTGTAAGTCCATCAATTGTCAAAGTCGACCATGAATTCTGACCCATACATGCTATCAGGTTGAAACAGATTCAAACGCAGAGGAGGGTGCACCTCACATATATGAGATAGCAGGGAGGTTGGGGAGCTGGTAATGAACAGCAGCAGGAAATAGAATCAGCCATGCACTATTTTAGCCCTATAGCGTCATTAAAGCACTGAGCTGAGTTCATTCCTAGTAGTTTAGGCAGTTGTGGGAACATCAGGTTATGTTTTAAGCCCTCGCATCATATGAGCCACATTTTGTGTGACTTTTTGTCTGTCCATCTGTAAGTCCATCAATTGTCAAAGTCGACCATGATTCTGACCCATACATGCTATCAGGTTGAAACAGATTCAAACGCAGAGGAGGGTGCACCTCACATATATGAGATAGCAGGGAGGTTGGGGAGCTGGTAATGAACAGCAGCAGGAAATAGAATCAGCCATGCACTATTTTAGCCCTATAGCGTCATTAAAGCACTGAGCCTCCTCATGTGCCCCTGGTAACATCATCGGCAACAAAAAGGGCAATATGTAAGTAGTTCCATCGCAGAGAAATAACTAACTGCATAACACACGTTGCCATAAAGTTGCAGTTATGAGTATGAGAGAGGCGCCCAACACTGCTGTGCACATGCAAATACTTTTGTGCTTCTTTACATTTCCTCGAAATTGGGCCCTCTGCAGATTCATTTGCACACATTTTACTTATTGCTTGATGAAATTTTGAACTCATGGAATCTCAGGGGTTAGGTGCCCGGCCTCCCGTTCCCCCACCCCCACACAGCTGTGTGTGTATGTATGTTATATAGTGGTACCCCACCAAACACTGACCAAAGGACTAACAAGGTGATGGGTACTATATAGTGTAGCACTTCATGTCTTCAAACAGGGAACAGAACCTCTGCCAGAATTTGTTTGCAAAGGCTCCTGTCTGTGTGTATGAATCGCAGGGAGAGAAAAAAATTCCACCACCACTCTCTCCACGAGAGATTATCGCCATTTCACATCTCCAGGAGAAGAATCTCACGATCATGATTGCATCTGTGTATACTTCGGAGCTGGTCCTATATTGCATCTATGGAGAACTACCCTGTTGGTGTTATGCGTCAGACGACGGGAACGACATTCGTGAGGTCCACGGGACCCTCGCTGAGCTTCTTGGAAGGAATAGTGGTCTGAAATTAACAAGAAGGGATAGCCGATTATCATAACATGGAATTTTTACTTTTTGGGTGAAGGTATGTAGATGTACGAGCTCAGACCAACCAGAGGTACTCGCTTCTGGTGCCACTCCATTTTGTGTAATATTCAAGCCCCCCCCCCCATAACATTCTCCGATTGATCGGTGAGACCGACTGTCCGATTGTTACAAAATGTCCTTCTCCAAGTACAGCACTGACCTAAATGTCCTTTATTTATGTGCCTTCTTATAAGTTATATCTACAAACCTATTGGAAATTTGGCACAAAAATTCCAGAGTATCAGTATCAGTGACATGAGTTGTACATTATCAATACACAACAAGTATTCCTCACAGTGTAGCAGGTGATGCAGATCAACTTAGCCAAGTGAATTCTCCTGTTGTCCCACATGCAGTTTTATAGCAAAACTGAAAATTTGACATTTTTCATAACAGAGCATTGCAGATATGGAAATTATGACCAATGTTAACCTCCTGAATCATGACCAGAATAAATATATTCTACTTGAGTCTTTGGTGTTCATTGAACTCACCAAAGAAGATTCAATTTGCTGCTTGCTGGTTACGATGCTCCCATCCGTCCTGCTGTATGTTCGTCTGTGCATCTCGTCGACATGGGTGAGGTACCATGTTCCAGGGAAGAGAGTGTCAGTGGTCCCCACAGTGTGGTACTTGGCTGTGCGGTAATAATGAAAAATAGCGATATTCCCTCTGTGCCATGGAAGGTCTAGTGAAGTCAGCTCACTGCCTAAGCCTGTCTCACACCATTTGGAATTACTGACCACAAGGCCTGTGATAGCTCATGGTCATGCTCACACTCTCTGTGTGCCATTGAGTTCTGAGGTAATGACCTCAAGATAGTAGCCACAACAGATGACCAACCCGCCACAAGCCTCACAAACTTCAACTGCAAGGTTTTATATGAGTTCATTTTTTAAGAATTCTGCAAGGCCCATATAGCTTTGTTAGAGCCCATTATTACTAGGCATGTGCAGTTGGGAACGACGAATAGCTCAGTAGTATCATACTTTCTCAGTATTTCTCTCGAGGGCGTGCAGACAGAATTTTGAAATGAAACATATTTCCTGTTCATCTGCTGAGAGTTTCTCCAGTGGGGTATCCAAACACAATTATCAATGTTATAATGAATTGAACAATGGCTGCTCGTCTGAGAGGCTTTCAAACCCCCATGTACATTCTGCCCCATAGAGGTCATTATTAACCTTCTTGTATTGTCATGCTCCAGGAAGCCTATAGTGATTCCTTGACTTAATTCTGATACCTATGACCAGACATGGGAACAAATGGGATAAACTACTATCAAACATAAGGAAATTCCACAGAATTTTCCTTGTGATCCATTTTCCAGAATTTCCCAATTTTACTTGAAAACTCCTGGTCCACACCAAAACCGTCATGAACTCATACGTTCCTGCTAAATTTTCACTTGATTCACATAGGCATATTTCACTTTTGCACTCCCTGTGCTTGATTATGAGCAAAATACCATATTTTTTCAAATTTTCACCTAAAATTTACACTCATGGACTAATCTTGGGGAACACCCCAACCAACTTTGGACTTGGTTGGACTAGACATGTTTTGGGTGATCTCGGTGATGATACTATGAACTTTGTGATCTTCCTCATTACCACATTTTTGAATGGATATCTTCAGAGTGAAATTCCAATAACACAAGTGTATACAATGGACTAGGTGGTGTATTCTGGCAGACTCACTGCCCAAATGTGCCCCCCCCCCCAATGTTCTATGCTTCTATGTACCTGTTACCAGTTTGGCGTATTAAAGGCCAAAGATGGGAATCTGGCCCGTTTTGTTTGGAGACATTTGGGCTATGAAATTTGAAACTGCAGGACGAATGTGATTTGGACTGTTTTTAACCTATTCCAGAGAATCCTGAAAGCCTTGGTAAATTATGGCTGTAGTCAAATGATGTATACTGTACCCATCAAATGTACACAGAATGGCATGTGAGCCACGAAAATGTGTAATCCTATAATACATCCTGTAATTTTGACTGATTGTTTCTGGTAAGTTCTTCAGGGTTAAAAAAAATATGTGTAATGTCTCCAGTCCATAGATCAGGCAATATCAGCTCAATAAATGTTATCTCCCAATGTGGAGAATGCAGGAGCAATAAATACAGTTTGAAAACCCCATTTGTATATATTGGCCTATTTTTCTCCCTATTTCTGGAAAATGTGGGCATATCCGAGCAAAGCAAAACTGACAAACCATGTCTATGCTCAATCAGTATTATTGGAGCACTGTGTTACATGTTAGATAGTGTTCAACCCCACATCTTGTTTCCCTGTTCTGACAGTGTCTAGACGCTAGACCCACACACCAAAGAATTGTTAAAGAGAAAGCTTAGCCAGCCAGCCTTATTTATGTGATTAATACATGGAATGTGCAGGAGAATCACCGATTCAGCCCTACCTGTGATACATACAATCACCTTACAGAACGAATACAAAAAGATTTGATTAATTGATTATATTTGTTTCTTTAAATTGATCAATCAATAAAGGATTAATCATGAGGGCACAATTCTAGTGGAGCACTGCGTTATTATATTGCTGCCATACCAGAAGATGAGAAATAGTAAGTGCACAGGTTACCATTCTTAAATCTGATATTCGAACTTGACCTGTATGCAGCGTTCAACCAAGCAGGGGCGTATCCGTGGTCATAGGTGAAGGAGGGAGCAAAGAAATGTTTTTTCCGATGACAAAAAAATGTTCCTGATTTGTAGAAGTGCTTATTTCATCCATGTCTCTGGCAGCCCTGCAGTAGAATCACTGTGATGTTTGTATTCCCACATACCTACTCCGCTCACGGTTTTCTTTCTCTTACATAGTTTGCCCTCATCCAATATTCTCATGTTGATGGAGCCTGTCAAAGGGGCACACTTCCCCCTCCCTCTGACCCCCACCCCCCTGCAAATACCATGGTTGGGCAACCACAGCCCAGATGCATTTGATTTGATTTGAATTCAACAGGTTCAAGGGGCCGATAGAATCTCATCGTGGCAGTATTGATCATGGATGAACACAAGTGATAACTCGCCTCAGATGATCTCGAGGTAGGGGTGTAACCAATCTCAATCTGCTCCTGGGACCACCATTTTACATCCCAATCTGAAAGGACGATCAAAGAACTCCAGGACCCAACCACTTTCTCGGAACCTGGAGGAGCAGAAGTTCAAAGTGACTGCCCACAGCTGACAGCCAGGACTTATTGCAATTATCCTGCAGACAACCCCCAGTAACCACAGAAAGTTCACTGCATAACAGTGGAACCACGAAGTGATGACCAAGACCTCACCCATCGCAACTGCAAGTACATCCACCTAAGGGAGAACATCCGCTGAATGCTGGATTTCGAACCGGGAATATTTGCTTGCAAAGTGTCACTGATAACACCCTATCAATCTTCTGCCCTGGAGCAACACATGGGACAGTATGTTCTAAAAGAGAAGAAGTCAACTTCAAGCCAACTGACACCCACAGACGAGCTGCTCCAGGAACACTCTCCACTATTTTCATTTTTTCTTACCAAGATGGTGGGTATCTTCTCTCAGTTTCATGGCTTCTGCGAATTTAGATGGCGCCACACACTTTCTACTTCCAACCTCTGCTGTAGATCTGATAAACTGTGGTGAAGGCTCCACAGCGGTGATCCTGTGGGGGCGATGTAGAACAAACCATGTCGACTGTCATTTGCTCTGAAGTATCACACGGGAACACTTTTATTATACCTTCTATACAATGTAACATTCGTCCAATTATACTTAGAGACCACCAACTTCAAATTCTATGGTTTACAGGTATGTCAAGATGAAACTTGCTTCGCTATACCGTGGGGTTGTTTTCTTTGTGACCTCATGGAAACAGCACTTGCTATTGTCCACCAGGTATTTGCGAGACAGCATTGCCTATTTTATAATTCAATCTCAAATTGGAGCTCATTATTTCAGACAGCAGAAATTGAAATACAGAATATAAGCATGAAAATACTAAATAATGCCATATGCAAATGAGTAATTACATTCTTGATCAAGCGATAGTGAAATTGACTCATACCTACTTCTTCTGACCACAAAACCAATGGACGTGTAAAGTTCAGAATCTCATCCTACAGACAAGGTATAACCTGAGAGCTCACCAACATGGTCATGTTAATTTGACCCAACACCGGACACATTGTAAATAAAGGTGACAACAAGTATCCAATTGGCTAGTTTTCACAGGCAAGGTAAAAATCAATAGGCAATCTGACTGATTCTAATTTGAAAATGTTTGATGTAGAACGGTTCTCCAGATTTCTGACATTTGAACCAATCAAATAGATTAGCTGAGAAGACCTGGATGTTTCTCATGAATCACATTGTCACGAAGCCTTGTACAAGTCCACCCCTGCCCCCCCCCCCCTCTCTCCCCTATATTTGGCACTCGCCTTACCATGTGATGAATCTCTAGAGACCCTGATTGAGAAGAAAACGTGGAGCGGAGGGAGGACCAGACCCATACGAGAACATTCCTATTCTCTGACTCATAAGAGCATCCAGGAAGAACTGTAAATGAAGAAGCATCTCGGATGAGGAATCTGCAGAATTTTCAAACTGGATTCAATGTTACAGTTCAATAAAAACTACTCACATATCTGATGGGCAAAAATGAAACATCCGATTCAGTATTTCAAGGGTAAGGTCATATCTTGTACGAAAGTGAAACAGGGTGAGTGGCACAGTTCAATCTGGATATGGACCAACTTTATTCAGGTAATAGCTTTGGGCAATTTAGGTGAAAAGGTGCACAATAGTTAAACAGTACACGGAGACTTAGCGTCTGAGCGTTGGCTTTCAACTGTTGTAATTAATGCTGCCTCATCTTTGCCAACTTGTTCCTCTGAGCCCCACCATTACCAAATTTTGACTTTGCCAACCGGCCTTTGGCAATATATAGGAACAGTTCCCAACACATCCTCAATGTGGAAAATGCCCCCACTTTGATCTTAAACAGTGGTGAATCGTTTGATTGTATGACTGGAATTTCAAGATGTCCAATATGATCCTCCATATATAAGGAAAACATTAATTAGATTTTCATCAAAACTGGGGCAGAGGATTTGAGAACCCTAATACACCTCAACCATTCTGTCATATGTTTCATATTCCCAGTTTTGAAGAGACCCTGGGATATGAAAACAGTTATCCCATTTTAGTAACCTCCTATGGCAGCTGAGGTATGTTCACAGATGAAAGTGGCGAGAGTGAATGAAAAACAGCAACAACATGAATTGTGCCCACCTCTTTCCATTCCAATTTCTTCATAAGAAAATTGAGAGAGTGAAGAAAACAAATACACTTTGCTATTAGTGAGCAAGATCATATACATGGTTCCATACAATAAGGAAGCACCCAAACCCATGTGCCAATGTAAATCTTAATGGAGAAAAACCATCCCTCCCAGATTGTTCCATACATTAATGGAAGCACCCTGCCCATACTGTTCAATACATTAATGGGGGCATGCACTCCCCATGTTGTTCCATACATTAATGGAAAAGCCCTACCATTATAGTTCCCTAAATATGGTTAAGGAATCAACCATTCATATTGTTCCATACATTAATGGAAGCAGCACTCCCCTATGTTAAATACATTAATGGAAAGCACCATGATCA
The DNA here is from genome assembly GCA_026419785.1 of Sclerodactyla briareus. Taxonomy (NCBI): domain Eukaryota; kingdom Metazoa; phylum Echinodermata; class Holothuroidea; order Dendrochirotida; family Sclerodactylidae; genus Sclerodactyla; species Sclerodactyla briareus. The sequence goes on from JAODTK010002577.1 coordinate 33,280, forward strand.
TATTATTCCACACATTAATAGGAACCATACCTCTCATCATTGTTTCACGAATTGATGGGGGGGAATCACCCCTCCCAATATTGTTCAAGAAATTAATGAAGCAACCCTCTCATGTTGTTCCATACATTAATGGAAGCACACTCCCATGTTGTTAAATTACATATTAGATTGCCTGCCCATATGTCGATACAGTAATGGGAACCACTCATCCATATGTTTGATACATTACTGGAAAACAACATGCCCATACATTAATGGAAGCACCCTTCCATGTTATCCCATAACTAATGGAAGACCCCTTTGAATATGTTTGCATACATAATGGGAACACTTCTCCCATATTGTTCAAAAGCACCACTCTAATTGTTTGTGCATTCATGGAAGCAACCCCTCCAATTATTGTTCCATATGTTAATGGAAACAACCCTCCCATATTGTTCCAACATTGATGGAAGCACCTCTCCCATACGGTCATATTACTACAGCGAGCATTTGTTCAATAAATTTGATGGTATCTTCCTATAGGGATGAATGGAAATAAAAAGAAATGAAAATGAATGGGGGATCTCTTCTTGGAATGCAAGAATGAATTGGCAGTGGATAGTGAACATACCTGCTATTAGTGATGCGAGGCCACCGTACAATGAAGGCTTGTACATGTACCCACCATTAGTTGCCAAGTGAACGATTGGTGTGGTTTTCTTCTCAAAGTCGGGCCTCACAGGCCATTGCAGCTTTCTCAAGTATACATTATCAAAGAAGGTATCCTCACGTTTTGCATCTCTGCAAAGAGAAAGAAGACATGCGGATGTCACTCAGGGATCGACAGATCAACAGCGTGTGAGGATTAGCATTCAGTATTCTTCTTATAATTGATTTTACTTGAATCCTATGGGTTCAGGACGCTGAGGAGGCTCATCGAGGGGAGAAAAACCTGCCGTACTGACTGTGGAGGTAGCAGGGGTTATTGCCTCTCTCTGAAAGGCCTCAGATGATATCGAGGCAGGTATGTAATCATTCCACAACCAGCCTCCCAAAAGACGATCAGGGAACTCCAGGACCCCCCAACAACTTCTTTGGAACCCGGAGTACAGGAGTTCAAGTTCAAAATGACTGCTCAAGCCTACCGACGAGAAATTATTGCAGGTATCCCCTAACAAACCAAGGGTAAATCCAGCATGACGGACGTGGACATTTGGAGCTCTCTTTTATTTCAAAAGCCTTGTTACACAACTATTTAAAGGTGTAATGAACAATTTTACATATTTGAAGCATAACAAATACATACAATTTCAATTAGCAAACAAAGGTAAATGAGGAAGGTTATCAGTGGCTCATTGCTTCATTTGAAATCGTGTGACGGAGGGAACCAAAAAAAAACACTCAATTTCGAAAAAACAAGATTTTCGAAAACGATCTGTTGTTGATTCAAAGTGCCTGCGAACATTGTGGCACATCGTTTGGTATATGAATATCACAAAAATGAATGAAACTAGTAAAATGCTTACCCTTGTAAAAACAGGGGATGTCCAAAATGTGAACGGACGGGACGTGAAAGACAGGACACTTTTGCATCTACCTCAATTGAATTTAAACGATCCTATTTCCATTATGAGGTATGAATCAATGGCATAATGAAGAGAATTCAAGGGCCACTACCAAAAAACAGCAAGATTGTATAAATCTCTAATCAGCCAATCAGGAAATGTGACTGACAGAAAGTGACGGCGGGACGTGACGGAAGGGCCATTCAGTGGTTGGTTTTTCGTTTCTGTTATCATTTTGAGAAGTGCAAAAAGATAGAAAAGTAGTCATTTGGAACCCAAAATGGTGAACCCATTTTAAAGCCTGCCAAACCAGAGAAAGAAGTCTGAAAAACCATGAAGCTGTAATAAGCACCATTGGGAGAGCATTAATTTTAAATGGGGGCGTGATGATTTTCGAGGGGCTTTTCCGAGGGGAGAATGTATGAAGTGTTACCAGAGAAGGGAGTAGACGTCGATCTGATACATTTGTGACATTGTGATAGGACCTGAGAATGTATTGACTTTTCTATCTTGAAATATGCCCCAGTTGATACTCACCCCTTAGCTTTGGCTCTACTGTCTTCAATTTATGGCCTATGTCTTTTTCAGCTACACCAAGAGGGTGGTGGCTTAAATTAGGTCAATTATTTGAGAGCATAAGAGTAGCAACATATCAATGGTCTGTGGAATGTTCCATTGGATTACTTCAATATCCTTCCGTGGTACCAAATAGAAACTAGCACCTCTTTCTGAGTCAAAATGTGTAGGCTTTCACACTTTTAGGCAATCAGTGTACAGTACATACAATTAATTGCCTAGGGTTAGGCATATAAAAACCTCATCATACCACCACTTTATCTCCATGTACCAACACCCCCTCAGATGTTCTCTGAAGGATAATAAGTTTGTTGTGTGACCAGGAGGTAGGCTGGAGTAGGAGTTGTCGGACTACATGAGCCCTTGCGTTGTGAAACTAGCATTCCGATGAAAACACCCATACAACTCATGAAACTGAAAAGATAGGTGTGCTTTTTGCTTTGTGTGGGTGTAGACAGTGTGACCTGGTATGGTCTCAAAACCTGGACTGAAGGGTACTTCAATGACTATACGTAGAAACAGTCTTCCAATAGTTGTTTTGTGATATAAAACTGCATGAATTCATAAGAGAAGTGAACAGGAGACACTGAATATATATTTGTAACAGACGGGACAAAATGTGACGGACGGGACCAATTGTGACGGAGGGGACAAAGTTTGTGTTGGAATATTTTCATCACTATCGCAAAAACAATTTTATTATGCTTTCTGTATGTGGGTACATCTATAGAAGATAGGAATCAGGCTTAGGCGCGAAAAAAAAATATCCTCGAATGAGAAAAAAGACTAACTTTTTCATGTTTTTTTGGACGGACGGGACATTTCACAACATAAAATTGAAAGTATGGCATTCAGTCGTCGAAAAAAATCCACTGGGTAAATAAATTATTCTGGATTGCAAAAGGTAGACAAAGCTTGTATAAGCCATGAAAAGGACTTTTGAATGATGTTCGATGTTACATTTGGAATTGAGAATTTTCAATTTTTAGTGTATTTTTAACATTCAAATCCTCTCAACTTCAAATTCTCATCATTAAATAGATATATTATAGGGTACCACAACCAAAAGAGGTTCAGAAAAGCCCCGACTCTGTCTCATTTGCACAGAAATATAATTGGTAAAATGAAAACAACTTTGAGAATCTTCCACTTGCAAAAATGTCGGTGGAGTTAGCCCCCCGTTAACCCTCAGGAAGCCCGGCATACAGCGGAACCTGCAGTGAGATAATGAGACCGTGCCCATCGCAATGCAGTACAGCACCGGAAAAAAAAACCATCCGTTGACTTTGGATTGCACCATCCGGGATATTGTCACTAATACCACTGCCAGTCCTCCGCCACTGGAACTCCAACCCTACTGAATAATGGGATCCGCAGGGCCCACTTGAAAGCTCTCAAGTCGTGTTAATTGGCGGGATCGCAAAACCAAGCAGGGAAAAGACAAACCATCAGTCACAGGAAGAAAACTTCTTTCTGTGGAGTTTCAAGACGCTGCTTATTGGCACTCGGAACTACTTGTGGAACGCTGGAGGATTTCTCCATGTAAAAAATTGTATTCCCTGCACATGGATTGGTGACCAAGTGGCTAGGTTTCTCTTCGTTTCGGATTACAATACCACATCTTTCCCATCCTATGGCGAAAGGAACAACCTGGGTGATGACATTTCTTGGGCATAAAGATTGCTTGCCTACTTCCGCTCTGCTTCTGCGCGCCAGTTAACACAGCCTAGAAACCGATGGTGATGCGGCACGCTCCCAAGATTGAAGACAAATGGGGGGCTATTCACTACAGCAATAGTTTTATTGGCTAGTGTTTTATGGATTACCACACGGTGATCAACAATGGCAGTAGTTTGTACAATGCCCTTGTAATCACACATCAGCACATGGTTTCAAGTTTCCATAGCAGTCAGCACCCTCTACAACTAATGTTGGTATATACACATAATTTACTCTGTCCCAACAACGCAGCATACTGTATTCCCTCTGATGAAAGCTCACACTCCTAATGAAAGCTCCCCTTGTGTCCTAATGAAGCACAATAAAAATTTATCCAAAGGTACACATCCAAGTGGTTTTTGACGATCAGACAGAAAGGAAAAAACTAGAGCACCAATGGTGCTGTAGCTCAAACTGCACGAATTACAGACAAATGTACAATTAGTGATAAATGTCAAGAGCATTAGGCAAAACAGGCAGTTTCAAAGAATAGTCTATTGTGCCCCTGTAAGAACTTTTGACCATGATCTTCCTATGGCCCAAAGATGTCTTAGCGTCAATTAAAATTCCACCATTAAGGGTCGCAGGGCAAACAGTTCACCAAGGGGCCAATGGTCATTACACCATGGGCACCCTGAAGTACAGCTATTAGACCATCATTATACCTGAAATCAGCACTGTGCAACAGAATGTGTAGGAGGGGATACAAGATTTGCAGAATTCCATATATTGAGCTCTTGGGATTAAAAAGCCCAAACACCCCAATGGCCTCTACCAAGGACTATTACATGTAACTCGTTAAATGTAAGAAAATCAATTGAAGCTTGTGGAAGGAGATTGATTTTCAAGTACCATTGTGTGAAATTTCCATAAAATACGGGCACGGCTGTAGACCATCATTATGACCGAATGCCAGCACGGCGCAACAGGATTCGTAAGAGGAGACATCATTGCATAATTCCACTTGACGGGCCCCAGGGCCCACACGGGGCCTGAGACCTAAATCCCTAGGCACCCTGAGGTACAGCTATTAGACCACTTATGACTGAAAATCAACACTGTGCAACAAAATTGTAGGAGATACAAGATTTTGCGTTATCAGAGAATGGTTTTTAGACCTTAGGCCAAACTGGCTTGAGCCAAAATGCTCCGAACACCCCTATGGCCCTCCACCCAAGGACCATTGACATGTAACTTTGAAGAACATCAATTGAATCTTGCGGGAAGGAGTGCATTTCAAGTACTATTGTGTGGAAATTTCCATTAAAATGGGCCCTCGGGCCCAAAGCGGGACCTTGGACCAAAAATCCTGAACACCCCAAAGGATGGCTTGTTAGACCATCAATATGACGAAACATCAGCAATGTGCAACAAATTGTAAGGATACTTTGAAATTTTTTACACAATGGCCTATGATGCCCTTTTTATGACCTTTGACCTTGACCTTCACAAAGCAAACATGTCTCATGGGTCAATAAACAGTTGTGTCAAGTTTGGTCCATCCATCACAGATGACGTTTGGTGGCCAAAAAATACAATTGTTAACACACTACTGATGGATGGATGGATCGATGAATGGATGGTTGAATGGATGGATGGATGGATGGATGGATGGTGGGATAGATAGAATAGATGATAGATAGATAGATAGATTAATAGATAGATCGATAGATAGATAGATAGATGATAGATAGAGTGACAGCAGATTCGATAGCCTCAACCAGCAATAGCTTGGTTGAGCTTAAATTGAGCCTTGATATATCAAATTCATGTGGTGTTGCCTCATTTGGGTAATGTCTTCGCGACTCTACTAGTTGTTGGCACGATGCGCCTGGCCATAAGCACAAATCATTTTATACTTGGTCCAGGTCTATATGGCTGAATGTTCTAATAACACGTATGCTTAATATTCGCTCTCATGCAGTGTGATTTCTATATTTACAGTTTCCATTATAGATCGACCAGTCATGTTGAAAATTCATTTCTCCACGACTTGTCGCCCCACTACCCCGTTCCTTTCACCATGCCCATGTATTTATAAATCATTCAATCCTAAGGTGCAACTGTATGACGCACATAGGGCTATCGCTTATGATCCTTTTTGAACATATTGGGCAAACATACCTGTAACCCTCTAAGCCAGTTTACCTTCCCCCCCTGTCTGTGTCGGGAGAGGTGTCCCGTAGGAAGTCATTGAAGCGACCCTCCCGAAAGACTTCTCACCAGTTTAACGTAAGGCGATGAACCAGGGCATCAAATTATCATCAAGGCAGATTCCTCGTTTGTTACCCCCCTGAAAAAAAGACAGTGAATGAAAGTATAAATAGTTTAGTAGGCAATTAATTACAAAGAACAAGATATACATTGATATTGATATCAATGCTAAACCCAGTATATTTTTCCTCTGTTGTTTTTTTTTTTTTTGTAACAAAATCGGGTGCAACAATTCCGTGAAAATGCCGGTTTCAACTTTCTTTCAAGAATGCAAGATCGTCTTTCTGAATATTGTCTTGACAGAATACATTTTGTAAATATAGTTTCTTCTTCCCTTTGATTTGTGCTTTGGAGTGAATATTGCCTGATTTCCCCATAACTAAAAATACGTTACAAACAACGCTTCTTATGGCACCAAAAACATCGTGAGATATCAAACAAGAGCAGAATGAGTGAGAAACTTCTCACGTCAGGAAGAATTATAGAAGAGGATTCTAGAGTCGAATCCCGATGCCAGAACTTTGAGCAGATGCTACTCTTGGTGGCGGAAATGTATGGGAGGGTTGGTCAAGTGGGATTGCCAGTGCACTTTTATTCTTCCTCCTCAGATTAGGAGCTAGGAATTATGACTTAGTCATATGCGTACAGGTAATGACGACTTCATTGAATTTGCCTATCACTATGGCCCCCTGGGTGACGAGGGTCATAATAACCGGAACCCCCTGAATATTCTTCCATGGCACTCCATCTTCTTACTTTGAGGTAGAAGTTCAGCTTTTATTGACAATATCTCTCGGTAGCATTTATAAGGGCACCAAGGTCAGGTAGCAACTGGATGGACAACTTGCATCCACACAGGGGGATTTATGAGACAGTCGGGCTTGTAGAAGTCATATGACGGCTGATATGTGTTCCTCTCAAACCTGTAGACAAAGAAGAGAAACTGACATTATAAGCTGGGCAAAGATCAGGAAGGCAGGATGACGAACAATATGCGAGAGCTATAATGAGGATGCTAATTAAAAATAATAATAAAAATCCAACATTTATAGATGCGCGTTTAATACAGCATTCTAAGCGCGTTTACAGAAAAGAAAATGGAGAAAAAGTAATGAAAATAAGCAAAGAAGTACAACGCATTACACGAGTGAACAAGTAGAATTTCAGTTTCTTCTTAAAAGATTCCAGTGATTGATGGTGGCTGTGGCCTATGGGAACGGGGAGACTGTTCCAAGGGTAGGTACAAAACAGAGAGGCACGTTTCCCATACTGGGTTCGAGGCATTGGTTCTGGGTTGAACTCTAGGTGAGCTGTTGTCGAAGATTCAAGTACCATGATGACGAGGGTTGCGTTTTGGGGGGCCAACAGATCTGATATGTACTGGGGTCCGAGATTATTATTGGCTTTGAAAAATAGCCTGAGAACTTGAATGTATGTGCTTGAGTTAGGGCAACCGGGAGGGAACGGAGGACCGGTGTGATGTGTTCAGACCTCTTCGTATGGGGAAATGAGGCGGGCCGGCGGGCAGCAGAGTTTGTACTCGTTGAGGGGAACGATGAGGGCTGGAGGTAGATGGTGGGGGAGGAAAACCTTCATCTATAGGTCCAACCCAAACAATACAATGTTCTTTGTGGACTAATTTACTTTCAAGGCATGGTCGCTTATTTCATAGTTTTATTGCATTGAAAACATTCAATAGTTCTGTTTTTTTCTACGAAAGTAACCATCAACACCTACTACTCACTATCCAGACATTCCCTAACACAAACTAATCATTTTCCGAATGAAGCCTCCATGGAAAAAAATATATGCAGGGTCCTGTGCATGAAGACATCATCATTTTTGCATGATGAAAATGTTTTACGATCTTGCAATAAACATGCACAAACTATGACGTTGGGTTTTGACTGACATGTTAGTTCACCTTAGAATATAATATTACCCTTTATAGACAATGATCCGGCCCAATTGTTCATTGAGGCAATTTAACATGCACAAAGGCTGACACAATCTGTTTTTGGTTGAACCATGGAGGGAAAGGGAAGAACGAGGACCTGCCCATCGCAACACAAAGTATAGCCACCTATGCTTTGCCTTAAAATAATTGCTAGGTTGCAAGTTTTATGGGTTCACTTGCAATCTTGTTGAAAACTAAGCTGTGACGACCATAAAAGGTGATGGCTTTAGATACTAGGAACTCCGAGGGCCTGGTATGGTCTCTCAACGAAAGTAGAGGCTCCGGTTCTGATGAAATTGGCTAGAATGGACTCTACATTTGTGCCCTCCAGCTGACCAAACCTCAAGAGGACTCAATCTTTCCCCATTGTGTGAGACCAGCTTAAAGGCCAGCCAAGTAGGGGCAAACTTGTTATCCTAATAACACACCACACCCTTACCAAGACACAATGACAAAAAGTATCTTGTTTGTTGTTTTTGTCAAGTTTGAGCCTACTGTTCAACATGATAAGCAGTAAAGGTGGTTACCTCTTGAAGTGTCGAATGCAAGGTTACCTGGAAGATAGCTAGGCTGAGGGGGTCAGACAAGGGCCTTCACACACGACTAGGTAAGAAGGAGATAATATACCTTGTTTTCTGTTTTTGTTTATGGTTCACCTAGAGGACTGTAGTTTACTTGCAGGACTGGGATGAGACCAATGCTGAAGGGTTTTTGTTAAAAGTGAGAGTACAGTGGAATTGCTAATGGAAAACATCAATAGGGTCGTAAACTGAAAACTTTCTTCCGATATTTGTCTTATAGTTATATCCGGGTCAGGAACAGGGGGCAACTGGGACGCGAAGAAGATATATCTGTATTTCAGTTCATTTGCTTCACCTTGACAATGCATTGGCTCACTGCACGACTGAGCATTGAGCAACAATATTGAAGGTAAGTGCGAAAGTACAGGAGATCGTTTTTATTGACACTCAATAGGGTTTACATACAGACATCCTTCCTCTAGTGCTCATATCCGGTGTTCGTATTGCCTTAATAAGCCCTTTGCGGGTAATACCACTGGTCATTTTGATTGGTGATTTAAGACTTTATTCAGTGCTGAAACCATTCATATCAGGGGAACGTGGATTGATAACTTACCTCACTGCACATTTGAAGTCTTTGGGTATGAGGCAAACAGGAATGAACCCCAGGATTTCCAGACAGACAGTATAGCCACTCGACCCTATGGACAATACCATTTGTGCAGTTAAAGAACATGCATGCCACAATGTTACGTTAATGATGGAAAAACTGCCGAAAGCAATACAACGGGGCCAGTCAAAAAGAAGATACAAGCTGTTCCTTATTTCATTTCCACTTCAAGAATTAATGAGCTCCTACAACAATAACCGTCGGTAAAAGGTTTTCTTGTCATCACATGTTCTGGCATCGACTTTACATGATATGACAGGTTCATGTAGCACTTCGTCGGCAGCTGGTCTCTCGATCCCTGATGCTGAAAAGACGTAGGCCAGTCTTCAAGCCAGGGGCTCGAAAGATCATATGCCGCCGGTAGCCAGGGGCTTCCAATTTGGGCCCTCGGGCTCTGGATTCCATTGCGAAATGCCCATCGGGCTACCGCAATCTTTATTTTAAAAGACACTATTAAGGAGCCCATATTATATAGACAACCCATAATCAATCAGCACAATCACCAATACAGTTTTGGTCGCCCCACATTGCGATACAACTGTACAAGTGTCAGATATTTTTACACTTTTCGGCACTGGTTTCCACAAAGGAATAAGCCAAATTTTGCACACTGTTTTTAACCGGCACAATGTTATGCCTCACTAATCATCGTGTGTGCAGACATCGTAACAATTGCAGGGCATGAGGAAACCCCATTTTTTTTTTTTAATGCGCATTGATGACTTTCGTTTTGACTTTTGTAATAAACTGGTGAATGCACACATGCTATGTTAAAACTGTGGGATGGGACCAAATTCACTGTATAAATAAACGTTGAATCTGCCCTCTGAAAACATTTTAAAAAAATCAAAAATGAAACAGGCCATGTAGATGGGTTGATACATGCAGTCATGTTATTGCAAGGTGTCCTAGGTTAGGCACTTTTGATATTAGGCTAAATGTGGTTCCCGGACAAAATCATAGCAAGTTCAGCTAGCTTAGGCACCTTGTGGGAATAGTAAATTATATTTTATGTTCTCATTTATTCACACAAAGGCATTTTGCCATGGGAAGAACATTCACCATGGCCAGAAGAAGCTGCTGTTGAGGATTTGCCCTTTCGGCGAGTCATGTAGCTATGGGCTGCAAGCAGGTAGCAGGGAATGGTATGGCATGGGTGGCATATCCCATGTTCCCACTATATAAATAAAGTGTAGCTACTTGTGTAGCAACAGTTACAGTGTAGTCGATGGACAGAGAGGGAGTCAGGAGACGCATTGGGCCAATGACAGGGAGGCTAGCGAGACACATTATTCTAGTGTAAAAAACTGGCAATGTTTGGCGGCATTGCTACTATGAAACAAATTGAGGATCTGTTTTCTTGAAGGAACCCCCCTCTTGATTCCCCCCCCCCCTTGCTTCCCTCCCCCCCCCCCACATTTGAATCCTAGCGGAAACAGACTGACTATCGATTCTGCCTCAATTTAATTGGAGCGTTAGGATTTGCATAAAGTAAACATTTTAAACATGGGTAAATCATGGACACCCAGTCAGCCCTTCCAGGCTTACCAAATTAGCAACTTGGGAAGCCGAGAAGGGCTACTAATTCAAAATATTTTTCTGAGCGTGGCTAAAGGCAAAAAAAGGAATGTTAATTATCAAAACAAATTTAACTCTATCCATAATTAAGCGCGCATTGGGGCCCGACCAGCATTGCCCACCGCCCCAGCACCCCTGGAGGCCTGGATGCCTGTGGCGTTATAATGCAATGTCACCGGCAACCCACTATGGCATATCGTCCTGTGGGGAACACAAAAGATGCAGTTCTGCCTAATAGTTTTACAGATTTCAAGATTTTAGACGCTCAAATGAGCTCAACCCGATCTGCAAGGCAAAACAACAGGGATCATTGTAATCAGTATGGTATCATACAACAAGTTGGGCCTTCATCATCAGGTGGGGTTGAGTTATTGGGTTGAAAGCCTAGGCATATACACAAATCTACACACACTGTCGTGACTGGAAGATTCCTCGGAACTTGGTGAGAAATGAAAAATAAGTTGCAATGAAAGGAAGAACTACCACTACCGATGTATATGGGGGCGGCTTGGAAGGTTTTCACTAAAAGTTGCTTTGGTTGAGTGTAGCACCTCGCACAGTGGCAGTGTGACATATTCCTAAGTCTGTTAAGTCTGAAAGATTGACCCACAATCCTCTTCTTGCTGCAATAATAACCTTCAAAATAAGCTGTGGGTTGTGCTGGAATGCTCCTCAATGAGCAAATGTGACACCACTTTTGGAAGTGAATCGCAGTTTGTACATAACCCTATAGACAATATACAGGTTTTCTACAAGTTCATTCCAAATTGATACACAAGATGTTTGGCACTTTTTCAAACACTGTGCTTGAAATGATCAAATTGACCATATTTGCCAGAATGCAAGAAGTAGTGGGTGATGAGACAGTTTCATAACATCTACATTTAGTTAGCACCATAGATCATCAGGTTATTCGTGGAGCAAAATGTATACGAAGGTCTTCATATGTTTATTTTTTGAAGGCAAATATGATGTTAAAAACCCTGGTGTACCTCGGCAGTGTTTAAATAATGCAAATTGACGTGTGCAACGATCACTTGACCATATTTCCGGATTGAAAGAATTTAGTTATTGGGTTTTTAAGACTAGTTTTCATACCATTCATACATTTTAGTTAGCACATAGATCATTAGGTTACTCAGTGAGCAAACAGTATCAGAAGGGTCTTCATCCTGTTTATTTTTTGATTGAAGCGCAAATAGTTATGTTAACAACACCCTGTGTACCTAGGCAGTGTTTTACATAATGAAATCTGGACTTACATGCATTGACCTCTCTGGGAGCCGTGCAGTGGGGGGCAAACAGGCTAAACGAAGAGCCATGGAGAGACAAGAATCGAAGCGTTCTTGGCACGACTAGACTAGACTAGAGTTGTAGGTTGAATTACATACATGGATCCAGCATTATGGCACCATTACCATCAGTATACAGATACGGTTCATGAGTGCAATAGCCCTTAATAGTTTGTGTGGAGTTGGGCTCAAAGTGAACAGAACAAAGTTTAGCCTTTCAAAGAAATTTACCTACAAGAAGAATATATCTGTTTTAATGATCACCTGCAGTCACCCCAATCAAAAGTTCAATTTGTGTTGTAGCCAAACTCGTCTTGTTGACAACAATGTTGATATGCAGAATACATATTTAATATATGTGAAACTAGGGAACAAAAAAAAAAACATTTGTCAGCGTGGCTGAATAGTAAAAGAGTGAAACCTTTATGTTCAATAGCCCATTAACCAGGGTATGAAGGCTAGAGCCAAGTGCTAAGTGGCCCCCAATACTGAAAATAGCTTGCAAACTCACCCAGTTTATGAAACCACCCAAAACAATAGCAGCTGAGGGAAGACATTTTTGACGGGGGAAAAATTGCAGCAAGAAAGAGCTCGGTCAAATGATACCCTTCCATTTATGCAATGTCTTGATACAGCCACAATCTTCCCATAAATAAAGTTTGATTTATTGACCAGGCCTCTACCTTAAAAACTAGATTCAATTGAGAGTTCAGGCTGAAAGACTAAGCCAAGGTGTGACTTGTCTTAAAGAATGATCAACACGATGGTCCAAATGAGCTAGCTCTAGAACATTGCACACACCCGGGACATCTGGGTTCAATCTGCATCAGCGTGCCCATTGTCCATCGGGCTTTGTCTACATTTTACTAATATAACAGTCAGTGATATTTCTGACTTTCACTTGCAAGGGAGATTGTTGAAAAGCTTGGGGTCCTTTGAAATGAAGATGCGTACATCTTGCACTGTTCTAATTGTTCCCATTCATTTTTGTTTCACTGGAGATACATGCTTATTGGTCTTCATCTTCGTCCTCCTCATGACTCTAATTTTGACACTAAATTTGGACCGAACCTATACCGTCCAAGTGTAATAATTATATAGTGCGGACATAATTAACAATAAATTCATACGAAATGAATGACTCCACTAATGCATACCAGCACATAGATGTCCACCCTAGTACTGCAACACAAACTCTCGCTTTTTTTCCAGTCACAAACAATAATATTCACCAAACAGAACAGGTTTGGAATCTGTGAATTTTATGAATACTTTAATTTCTGCGGAAAATTTTTGGCCATAAAACTGAAGACTAGACACTGCATGACGACAAAAGAAGGGGATGGGGTGGCCACCCAGATTTGTGTAATTGCAGAAGCTCGACGTGGCATTTGGGTGGGTGATTTCCATGTGGGGGGTAAGTTGATAAATGAGATAGGAATTTCTCATCCCACGCATCCCATGACTTGAACTCAATCCAGTTGATGGCATTGAACAGTGCCTCGTGTGCCCCCATAACAGGCATTGGTGGTGTCGATCCCTCAACGTCCGTTGTGTTTACCATATGCCTCGAACAGCTGCATCAGACGGGCTTTTACTCTTTGACTGTGTCGATGATAGTCTCGGTCCCCACCTCCAGACGGCCGACCGCGCTCGGGGGTACCCGGTTCCGCTCCATCAGGTTCTGGACGGCGGTGAGGCAGAGCGAGTTGATGTCCTCCCGGTCCGTGCAGAAGCCCATCTTGGTCTGGCCGAGACCTGCCAACGAGGATGAGGCACGGTACGGGATTCTGTCTCACGCAAGGGAGAGTACACTGACACACATGGTGTTGCAATTCCCAAACACTTACCTGGTTTTCGGGTCTACGAGCGACGAGAACCTCGTATCTTGCCCCTCTCAACGCCCCCTCTATTTAGCCTATTAGTCCCATTCTGTCAAATTCCTACTCTCCCCATCTGGCCACCCCATCGAACTCTTTAATCCTCCAAATTAGTCAGCGAGCATTCTGGAGAAGGTAGGACACTTTTTAGTGTCAGAACGTTACAATATTCATAAGTTAGCCAAGAATGCCACTGTAAGGCTCTAACCCTGGCGATAGAGAGGGTGGCCAGATTTGAGAGAGGTAGAATCACCAGAATGCTACTAATAGGCTAATCGAGAGTGGCATGTGTGGTATGAGGGCGAAGTAGAGGTAGACAACGGGTCTCTTAATAATTCTAATGCAACTTTAAAGCCCTCCCCTTTGGTCTTCAGTCCCCTCCTCATGCAAACTATAACATGGCACATTCTACAACCCCAACCAATAGACTGATGAAATAATAATGATGCATAGATTAATCCAATCACTGTGAAGTCAAGGATACCCAACCTCAGTTAAACAAATTACAAGGGTTTTTTCTCTTAGTTCAGAGTTCAATGCTGCATACAAAAGTAGGGCTATGTGAATTTATATTCAACCGTGACGAATAGAAGATTACCAATAGTGTCTTCCCGCTGCGCACCATCAAATTTTCTCCCGTTTCCCTCTTGAGAACCATCTGAGTCTTGGAAGTATGACCTCGCATCCCTACAATCCCACGTCTGAAGGCCAGTGGTGGATCTCGCCATTCCTGGCCTGGTTCACGCTGGAAGGCATGCTATTCTCCCTGTGAAAATAATCAAACAGTCAATTGCAATGGTTTCAACTGGTAGAATATTCAGTAGGGTGCTCCAAAAGTTATACATGCACTGTTTTTAGTCAGGATTGTCACCTCTGTGAGGACTGAGGAGTTGAGGATTATGAGGGGGTCCTATGGGTATTTTCATTGCTAGAGGTATTAGGCTCTGCATGCAAACCAGACGTCTATATGAAATTATGGAAACGTTAGTTGTCAGACTCATTCCACAACAGAACGAATGCAGGAGATGAACCACCAACTTACTATGTCAATCTCTGTCTAACTTTCTCTTATTCAGAGATAGAACATGTACATGTCCTTGTTCAATGCTTCAAGTATTGATTGAAGGTATGGATTTTGTACATACCAGATAATGACAAAGAATTCAAGCTAAAAACATGCAGCTTTTTACCTTGCACCCATGATGTAAAAAAGTTAGAAAAATTGATGAGGAAGTTCCAATTGTGTCTGGATTATTCCACAAGTTCCCAATTCAGAACTCGACAAGCCATGCACACAAACATTGTTGCAATCTCCACAGAATCACAAAAATGACAAGCTTTGTCGGTTTGGGCTAATTGATATTAAATATACAGGAACATCCCTGGGGGCTGCAGGACCCAAGACAATTTATGTCCAACATGTAAACAACTTTATTTGGTGAAGAGCTGGGTTGCAAGTTCAAAAGGCAGTCAATACAAATATCAAAACTGGTGTAGACCACTGTATATGAATACAACAAATAAACAAGTCCAGAGGTGAGTTGGTGCACTATAATATTGAAACAGAGGTGAGATTCTCGACGAGGCATGTGATTCGATTCTCTGATGCAAGTCTGTAACATTGTCAAAGCGAATTTCTCTAAAAAAGTAGACAAAAAGTGTGTGACTATGCCAAGAAATGATCGGACGAACATTTTGTGACCATTTGAGAACTATGTATCTGATTAAGTTACACAAAGATTTTCAAGCATTACACACTTTGTGAGTAGGTTCTTTGGACATTTGTATTCTTCACAAGAGTGCTCACATTGTGCTCGGTAAAAATTGCATCAGGTTACAGGTAGGTACTGTAGGAATGCAGATACTCTGAACATACAAGACAGGCACGAAAAGGCATAAAAATACTGATCATGATCTACTGTAAAACCTACACAGAGGCACCTAAGGGTTTAATGGGCAGCAGGGAGGGGGAAAATTAGGTGAGAAATGGGCAGGATACAAACCTGCAAGGACCCTGGAGGGCTCAAGGGCAAACCCTAGCTCAACTTTGCAGGGTCCACGGCAAGTCATGCAAAAGTGCAGTATGTATACATGAGGACTTAAGTTTTTAGCTGCGGGAGAAGCAGCTCTACAAGTCCTCATGTTCTCTCCGTCCGTTCGTTTCGTCCGTTCTGTTTCTCACGTTCATTCATAACTCTAAACCTAACATCAATCGGTTGAACCTTGGTGGGTGGATGAAGCTTGCTACTGGCTAGCCTTAGCTACATTTATGTTCGCATAGTGTTTATTAGATTTTAATAAATCCAATTAATTACCCCAATTTCCACTTTATTTTGAGCTCTCCTGCTGCCAGACATGTTTGTTTACATTACTCGGCATCCTCTGCTGAGCATGTTCACTTTACATCAGAATTTCCCGTTCTGGCCAGATAGTATACATAAAACCTATGTCCAGGTGGTGTTGAGTTGTCTGCATCGTCATCTTCGCCCTAGTTTACATTAGATCCTGCCTCCACAGGATTTGTTTACATTACATCTGTCCAAGTCCTCAGGTGTGACCTAGAAATGGGGGCTTGCGCCCTCCCCCCCCCCCCACCTAAATGGCCTGTTTGATGTTAAACTTGTGGATGGGTTCACATATACCTATGAGTGTCAACAGTTAGATATTCAATTCTGTGGGAAGTGTGTTTCCACTGTTCACTGCCACAGGCTTAAGGAATGGGCACTATACAACTATTAGGCTATGTTGTAGACTTTCCAGGCATTCCATGTTTATGACAGATGTCAGTAGAGGTCAGTTGAAGGTGAACAAACAATAAATGGAAATGGCGAAAAAAATGCAGTGTATTTGCCACGAGAGTTTTGCTGTCCGCAGCTACCAAGACGTTTCAACTTGCACTTGTTAGTTGGGAAGGGGGAGGGAAAGACACCCTGCCCCCAGGGGCTCCACCAAATCGGGCCAGTGGGTATTGAAATGGGCACGAGGCAGCAAATCAACCCACTAGAAGAAATCAGTCATACTGCAATACTCTTGAGCATAGCTATTGCTCCTGTGAGGGAAAGGAACTGTTATATCAAACAGGCTTTTTCTGTCTATTAGAAAAAACAGTGAATTTTTGATGATACAAAAATGTTCTCTTGCAGTGCAATCTGTGAGCAGATCATGCCTAATAATTGAACATGAATGTTTAAATTTCAAATAGAGGTTATGCACCTGTGCTTGAATATTCAGTCAAGTGCAAATAGACTTTTGACTACAAAATACAAAATAAAAAATTGCATATGGTAAGGACTTGAAAGATGTCAGGGAAAGTAAAGGAAAAATTAGGAAATGGGTTGCGGACGTTACAAGTCCTAACAATGTAAAATAGGATTGAGAGAAGGAAGTAGATTCATAAAAGTAGACAGGATATTTAGGCTGTTACGCGAACATCATATTTTGAACCGGATTTTTTATGATTACGATCTCAAGTTTTTTCAGTTTGCAATATGCAGGCCCGTATTCTCTTGAACTTGTAAACAAAATAAAATAAGGGCGGTGAGTTTCACTTTAGTTCCCTTACAAACAAAATTTGATAAACCAACATAATTATATTATTGTAAACTCACATTGAATCCATCACATTGCAAGTCAGAGTATTAGATGGAAACTCACTGCACGCATCGAACGAAAAGAAGACCGGACTCCAAGTCTCAAATGGGCGTAATCAGCACCGGACGGAGATATTAAAACTCACGATGCTGCAAGGCTAGAAGATCATATAATTTGTGGGTATATCAGAATATGACAGGCATGGTTTGACACGACACTGCTTGTAACAGAGATCAAAGCACAAGAGTGTTTAGTCATGCTGGTACCACTACTGTATGGAAAGGGGCGGGGAACACTTCTGAGCGGATGTCCCCCTACATGAACAATATATACTTGACTCTTCAAGATGCACTCGTCAGAGGAATCCGGAAATCACGCTGTTACAGAGTGATATCACAAGTTGTTGAAAGTGCCTGCCTGCCAAATGGGAAATATCAATTAGTCAAAATCTGGCAAGGGTATGGAGCTATCATTGCAGAATGTCAGTCAGCTGCAGATCCTTCAATAGTCACTGGGCCTTTGAGAAGAGAAGGCAAAGCTTGTTTGGTCGATACTATTTTCTTTGTCTCGATATGACTCATCGGGAATCCAATCCCCAAGTGGAAAGCCAATGCTCGCCCAAGTCACAACTTGGCCGCTTGTGAGGGCATTCCGGCAGATTGTTGCATTGATAATATCTCCTCATGTCAAGCCCCCCCCCCCTTCTGACCCAGGTCTTGATATGATAAGACACCTCCGATCCCATCTTCCATGCCAACTGATGGCCCTACACGGCCCCGAGACCTGCACGACAGATTAAGATACATAATCACAGCTGCTACGATTACTTGTACATCAGTCAGTCAACTTATTCTGTCTAAGTTATTCTGTCTCGCATATCCACTTACAGCCTGGCTCGCTCGGCTGTAGTCTACACCCTGAATTGATAGGAACTCTCTGAATGAATATATTCTCTAATTCCCTAGATGACTATGACCCACAGACCCTTAGATGATCACTGAACCCAATTTCCAGAACACACAATATGCGCTATTTGTTACGACACCGATCTCATTCGGATCATGAAGCATTCCAACACAATATGTAGAGACATTTGTAGATTTAAAAACATTTAGAAGCTCAATCTTGCCCCTCTAAGGACCTATTTTACAAGGACAGGTACCCACCTTTCCATGATAACACTGATGAGGTATAATGGTTTAATCCGACCTAACCTGAGGGGAGGAGCATTTTGCAGATCTTTGCTTTTTTTTTTCCTCACATAGTTTATTATGCCCTGTTAATGACCTTTGACCTTACATCCCTGAACACCCAATAGGTATCACTAGTCAACCTTATCTGTGGGAGGAAGCATTTGGCAACTTCTCAATATGCCCATACCCCTATTTTAGTGACCCTGAGGGAGGCAGGCAGCAGGCAGGCAGACAGACAGATAGATAGGCTGATAGTGATGGATCACATAATTCAACCAGCATAGCTTGGTTTGGATAATAATCCAAAGCTGAAGCTGTCACTAATTTGGTAGCCAATTCTTAGGCTATTTCAAGTTTGAAAAATCTATGCTCTAGGCCCAAATGTGACGTCACCCTCCATATATAAATATGAACAACCTCTGATCTGTCCGCACAGAAACTATGCAGGAAGATCAGAATAGCAGAGAGCTTTGAGGAGTGTTAAGCAGACACTTTGAGGGCCATTATGACAGTATGCCGTACATTGAAGGACATACCCTACAGAGAGGAGGGCAGGCTTTCTTCAAACCTCAATACCCAGATTGAAAGGAATTTATGAGCTTGTTCTTCAAATTTGAAGCAATTTTATTGCAATTTTAGTCTCAAACATTGCACCATGCTGGTGGGGTGGAGAACTTTAAAAAGCATTACTTTCTACAAACAATACAGAATTATAGGAATGATCTCCCCCCAACCCCCCCCCCCCCCCCCCCCCCACCTGCCTCTACATGAAAAAAAATCTGTGCCCCAAACAGCTACTTTCCAAATTCAAATAATGTCAAAATTGGCAATAACTTGCATAAATGAGGCCTATCTCATGCAGCATTTGTACAAATGTATACTCATTAGGCCCACTGAGAGAGTGAAAAATAAAACCAACAAACAAAAAAAAAATGAAAAAAAAACCTGGTCAGAGAGTTAATATAAAAAATTTTACCTATCACCAACTTCTTAGTAATGAAGCACTCCTTCGATCACTAATCATGTGGATGGCTCCTATACTACTCTCAAGTGACTATAACTTCCCACGAAATATACTATATATAACAAGCCATGGACAATAGGGGTGAGGTCATATGTCAAACCCGGTATCACCCCATTTTTGTCATACCACGGTGCTTGCAAGTTGCAGACCAAACAATACCACAACAGGAAGAATTTATTTATTGTAGCAGCCAGACTACAATAAAAAGATGCTGCTTGACATGCACTGCTTGGGTTAATATATGTAATATCTGTAGATTTACTGCTTGTTCAATTGCACTTCAGGAATGATGGGGGGGGGGGGGGGGGGGACAGTCAGAAAGTCACTTGGATGAAAGAACAGGAAGGGGAGGAAGTAAGGTCCTATGAAACAGATGATTCATACTCTCATGGAGGCTATGTATTCAACATTGGAGTCAAAATTCACTGGCTGCAAGTTCTAGCGCAAAGGGGGTCGCGGGAGGAGGGGAAAGGGGGGGGGGGGATTGTGACCCCAACATTATGAGAGCTTCAATACCACCCACAATAAGTTGTTCACGCCCGAGTAGGTATTAAATAAATAGCATCAACTCTCAAACAACCATCTATCTTATGTTATGAATTATGGTCCACACTCCCTGCAGTAATTTATAAAGCATAGCATGCACCAATTCCATTTTATCAAATTTATCATTCAATCTTTGTGAATTATAAAGCCCTCGATGGGCTAGAAAAATTTTGCTTGCGGGGGGCCAGTTGCCGAGCATGTCATGGGCACTAAAGGGGAAAACAGGTTTGGACTAACACTGTCAGTGATATTGACACAATCTGAAATAGGTGGCTAACATATTAGACCAAATCACCATAGAACTACCGTTCGTCCGTAATATTGTAATGAGCCCAAAACAAAGAATTGAATGAAATGGGGTTGATACCCATTAATCAGTGGCTTTGTGTGCCCAAAATCCTATCAAATCGTGAAGGGTTGTGCCACCGGGTCGATGGGCTAAGAATTGGCAGGTGGATAGCGAAAGTTTTCGCCTCGTTCTTGAAGTGTTCATGACAAACTCTCGAAATTGTTGTTGTGGCAAAATTTGCACATTGAGAATTTTGTCACACACTTCACGCGTGGTCTGCATTCCCGCAACTCTGCCACCACACTTCCAGCATGGGCACAAAACTGGTAACAAAAGAATGCGCAACCTATGCGGGGACCCCAATGCGGCAAGTGTAGGGGGGGATGGGACTTAAGGATACAACACAGCAGTCACACACACGCCACAAGTGTTGCTAAGTCACTTTCAGAACTTTGTTCAGGCGAGACAGAACCGGCAGAGATTGCTGTGGGGTCATCTGTGAGGTGACGACTGCCTATGAGGAAGACTGCATCGGACAAACTTAGACCAAACCTCACCATGACGATGATAGTCCTCTTCATTTGTACGCAGGCCCTGACTTAGGGTCCTCTGGAAGTGAGCAAGCACACTGGAAAGGCCAATTGTAATGTGCAGTGTACTTCAAATAGATTTACAGTTGTACAAAGACACAACACACAACGACAGGGAATAACAGCGAAATGAAACATTTACAACAAAAATTTGGCAAGGAAAGATGGGATGACTGTGTGGTAGTGATCTGATACACTTCAACTAGAATGCCAGCTCTTAAATACAATTAACATGCCGAGAATGCCGGGATCATGCAATGAGTATGAAAGTAACTTTATTTTTTTTTGCTACAGAAGAAAAAAGGCTGCATACATGTAAGCACAAGAAGTGAGAGGGTAACATGACTGAATCAGAGGTGCAGTAGTGATGATGACAGTATCAATACTAAGAATCTATTGGGCCTAGTATCCATAAACACATCTCAAAGCACTCACAACCATGATTTCTGCTCAATAATTCCATACCCACACTATGCAGGTACAAGCACAACCCTTGCTGTGCACCTGACACATTAAACAATTTATGCCACATCAGGTTTTTCCCCAGGGGGGTCATTCCATAAGTGCAGCCGCATGCAACACTTGTGTGTACTTCACAGGGACTGTACCGTTTACACCGGCGTAGTGAGGCAATGTCAAGATGAGTCTGGGATTCCATTGGTGTATGAGGGTCTCTGGTAACAAATTGTGGAAAATCGCCCAATTAACAATGAGTTGAGATGGGGCCAGTGTAGGAAGACTGCCCTATAGATACAGTTTCGCAAAGGATGGATATGATTTTGACATGAAAACAAAAGACAACATACATGGGCTGCTACGGTTTAATGGTCTTCCTGCATGTATTTAATTTCCAAAATCAATCCAGGACACACCATACACAAGCAACAATAGATTCCAAACTTTGCCTGGACTTGAAAACCACGGCAACACGATGACGGTAAACCATAACCAATTAGAGGTCACAATGCTCTATTGTCAAGAGTCACAACTAGGGCCACCTTTTAACATGTAGAAAGATATACTTACTCATATTTCCGCTTCATGTTGACGTGGAATTCCTGAAGAGGGTGCATGCAATGCAAGATGTGAACTAAATTAGCAACACTTGACAAGTTAGGACACAATATGCAAATCCTTCTGAAGTCATGCCTTTGCTTAGTTCCAGATGAGAGTAAACCATTCAGATTTTTATTTTATGGGTGAGGTGGGGTGATCAGAAAATCTCCTTCATTATTCATTCCATTATTGTTCGCTATACCTGGATTTATGGTGATCATGAGTATGAGAGAAGGCCATCATCGACAGGGAGATATCATGCTGTATGAATTCCATCGATGATTGGCATTCGTAATTAGCTTCAACCCAGGCACGTACCGAGAGAGAGATTTGTCTGGGGGGGGGGGGGGGGGTTGAGGGTCGGGAACCCAAAATGGGCCTCACCCTGCCGATTGAGAAAATGAGTACAATTATGGGCCCTAGACACATGCTGCTGCAATATTTGCTAAATAACAGCTGGTCCAACACGTGCAACTGAAAAAAAAGTTTTTGTGTCAAAATATTATTGATCACTTGCAACACAGGAGGTTTGACCCCCACACCCCCACCCACCCCCCTACACCCAGGGGTATGCCACTGCTTCAAACCTCCAGTCAATCATTGCAGATTGCGAGTACTTTGATCCTATTACCAATGGTTGCCTGCCTCTAGAGTCAACGATGAATACCAACATCGGTGAAACATTCCGGAATCTCCTGGTAATACAAAGCAAATGTGAAAACTGTACTTCTGAGGACCCTGAACAACAAACTATCGTTGATATCCAAATAGGTTCAACTAGCTATGGTATTATATTAAGCACAAAAATGCAGCATTCCACTGTGTAGAATATTGAGTTCCCTTCCTTTGCAATGTTCTCATTGTGGCACCATAATGTTTCCTTGAATTCCCTCCCCCTCAACAAGGGCAATATAATACTGTGGAACCCTCAATTTTGAATGTGGGTTCTGCTATGTCCTGACATGACATCGGCCATCAACTGTAATTGTTACTGCTATTGGTTACGCTAAAAGCCTAGATTGCCCACGTTCGAGGGGATACGGTTTCAGTGTTGAAATTTTGCCCTCAACAGTTTGGAACCAACTGCCGTAATTATATCCTCACTGTGGGGATATATTGCTTTGCTCACCGTAATCGCTGTGTCTGCCCCGTTCACAGCACCCCGGCATATTTTGTTTGCAATCTTTTTCCACAACTGTACAATACGTCTTCTCCCTCATGTTTGGTTTCAATTTGTCTATTTGGTAACTTTGGTCCTGTCCTGTTTTGGTTCCATTATACTATCTTACCATGAACGATCACCGTGGTATACGTCTTCTTCTAATCTATTCGTATGTAGGACTAGTTTTTGGAACCAAATTTATTATTAAGAGTGTGGTCTAGCATTGGCAACCTGATATCAGGGAGTTGGGCTCTC
Source organism: Sclerodactyla briareus (assembly GCA_026419785.1). Taxonomy (NCBI): domain Eukaryota; kingdom Metazoa; phylum Echinodermata; class Holothuroidea; order Dendrochirotida; family Sclerodactylidae; genus Sclerodactyla; species Sclerodactyla briareus. The sequence goes on from JAODTK010002577.1 coordinate 56,940, forward strand.
CTCTTTGGCTCCCTCCAGTCATTCAGAACAGACATCAGAGTCCTTTCTATCCTTTATCACCAACAAACAATCACACCTTGATTGATTTATACCTAAGCTAGGGACAAGCATTTAGTAATGGTGAATGTGTGGGCCTAAAATACCACCCTATACCGCTGCCAAAGGTAGTCAGGCAGGCTGTTTCCTATACCACAACTGCAACAACTCTGTAAAGAAAACTTCCTATCATTCAACCTCAAATAGCCTGCTAACGCAAACGACATGGAGAAGCCATTCTAAAATAGAGGGGGCTATCGTTATTTAGTATGTATACCACGGTAGACTATCACCAACGTATCGTCTTCAGGACTTCGTTTGCCCAAATAAAAAAAATCTGGGATTTTGCTCATACATTCATTGACTGTATGTTCAGTCATCAGTAGGCACACGGGCGTTGATGTGGATGGGAGCATCCCTGATTATATAGAAACAGATCCGGCGTAAAATTGCCCCATATTTTGGTCATGAAATTCAGAAGACTTTCAATAACCTTTTACAACATCGAAACTATATTAATCGAAGAATGATGCATTTGAAGCCTAAACTGACTCAAGCCCCTCTTTCGGCTGTGCGCAGAGTGGCGTATTGGCGGCGTTGTTTGGTATCGCCGCGGAAGTTCGAAAATATGAATCCTCAAAATTGGAACTTAAAAAAGAATGTCAATCTAACGTATGCCAAACTAGTTGGGAGGTTGTCTAAACCATTCCAGATCAATCCATTAGAGGAACCTTCCAGCAGGCCTGTTGTTTCCCGTACATTAGTAAAGAGGAGAATCTACGATTGACGCAATCAAACGTGACTGCACTGCCCATAGCCCGCCCATGACTCAGCTCAACAGCGAGCAGACCGAAGTCGCACAGGGCAAGGCGTTTGTTTATGCAAATCTCCATTGGTAAGGGTCATTTGCACATTGAGTGAATGAGGCTGATACGAGGTGAACAGAGCCAAAAGCCTGTTTCAACAGGCTACCTGCAAGACGCTTTTGGAATTTGGGAAGAGGACCGACGGAGTAATGCCTCGTGAAAATGAGAAGGTGCTAGCTGCGAACTCCTCAATCTATGGATGATTCTTGAAAACTTCAACATATCCCTACGCTTCTGTCTCGTTCGAGTGGGGCATAAAATTGAGTTCCTCCAACGTCTTCAGTGAAGATGATGCTTGCAACCCTACCTTGGAACCATCTCTGTCATCTCCTCAGAGATTCCTGGAACAAACTAATGTTCCTATGGATGAGATCTCCAGGCTTGGATAGAATAGTCAAATGAAGATATACAGTTATGAAGAGCATGCTTCTCTTTCTAGCAAATAGAGCATTTAACAATAGCTGCTTTGACAAACTGCTGACTGAAAACCAGAGTTAGCGGATAACGGCAGTTCCAAAAATCTCAATCATCTTATATATGGTGTTGTTACCCATGGAATATTGTCTAAAGTTATATGCTGTTTGCCAAGATGGAAAGGGTTTAAAGAATTGACACTCTGTGACAAAACCCCATTACTTGTCCAGGTCTCCAGGATAACTAAGGCATCTGCGCAGAAGCATTATTCTCCATAGACTTGTCATTGGCGACTCAGGAACAGCCTTAAATAAAACAGAAAACCTGAGGTACTCACTAGTGAAAAGGCTCAAACAGGAATCCATTACATTAACAATAACTCTCTGCTGCCGATCTGACAACCAATCTGGATCCAGCTAGCAGATTCCTAATATCTGTTAACTTTTAGGCCTCGTACAGGCGAATATGCATGAGGTACAGGTTTGTCAATATGCTTCACTGTGGATAACGTCCACAGGAGTACAAAGCTGTACAATATATCTCTGTCCATGATCTTTGTAACAACGTCCTAGAAACTCCAAATAGTTGGTTTTCATGCAGGACCTTCACTCTGACACCCATGCTGTGAATCTCCATAAAAACGAATTTGTTCGAATGGTCCACAATAGCAGCTTCCAAGATAGACTCAAAAAAAACTTTGCAACTTGACTGGTGAGATAGCCAGTCTATACATTTTTTAAACTCTGTCTATATTCCTTGAACATTTCCCAATAAACAGAGAACATTGGAGGATCCTATTTTGACATTTATGGGGACCATATTTCAAAACCACTCATATTTGAAAAAGGCCCCACTAGGTTCCTGGTGCAATTTTAAAATACTATCCTTAAATTTCATTCTCTTCCCAATGATGTATAAGCGAAGCTGCCAACTTCACAAGGAAACCTTATTAGAAAGAAAAGCCGGATAACCAAAACCCCCCCTTTTTTTTTTTGTACGGAAGGCCATACCCCCAACTTTTCTTTATGAGGGGGGGCATGGGAAAAATTTCTGATTAATTTTGTCATTTTAAATAAGAAACACAAAATGAATACACATGATGAAGAAAATGTGTACATCAATGATATTTTCTCTTAGCACTGTGAGTGGAAGGCAGGAAAAAATGAACTAAGCAAATATTCAGGTTAGCAAAATAATCATAACTGCACTCTCGTCATCTCTAAATTAAGGGCTAGTACTGCTATTCATTTTCAAGCAAACAACAAATATATCAATAATTTCAAGACATTGTAGGAAGTCAAGAGCCTCACCATAGGTGAGGAATTTCAAGCGCTGTAAAAGCTCATAGTGCGGTCACATTCCACTAATTTCCCACTCCACATGCCGTCATGCACAGGCCATACAGTATTCATGCTGCTCGGTGGCTTGTTATCCCAATCAAGAGCAAGTACATTTAAGCCTAGATCCAGAATCAAGATGTAAGCCTAGGCACAATCGATCCTGGGAAAGGGGTGGGGGGGGGGGACACGTCTCCTCACTGTTTGAAGTGAGGGGGACCTAATATCAAATTTCCCCCAACCCCCCTTTTGGAAAAAGTGTGTGAGAATGAAAATCGAACGCTTCCAGGTTTTGTGATGATCCAGTTCCGGCGCGGACATTGAGCAAAAAGCAACAGCAAAATGATGGGCCAAGATCTTCAAGTGCCTCATTATCATTGAATGCCCGAGATGAGTGTGAAAATTTCCTGCGCTTCGCACGCATTTACTTGAGTTGCGATCGGTTTTCGCGGACTCAATCAAAACATCATATGATTTAAGAATTGATGATTATTACCTAGGAATGATCTACTTTTGGGTTTTATAGCCAACTCTATCTGAACAGATTACTCAAGTTTTCCAAACCAGGGTTTTGCGCTCACCCCCTGTTACCTATATTTTTTTGGGGAACGGTACTTACCGATTCCTGCACCGGCCTATCGGTGCCGGTTCCGGTATTCGCGCTTGCCGTAAATACTGCTAGAGATTGTTACACCACAATGCATACTTGACAGGCTCACGTTGCGGGCCGCAGTATTTTCAACAATGTTCTTTTGCATACATCCTTTTTCATTTAAAAAAAAATTGCCCCAAAAAAGATTATTTAGTGTCATCAAATAGAAGCTGCAAATACACAGCTCACAAACACACGTGGGGCAGGTTTATCAATTTTAACAGATTTCAGATGAAGTTGGCAATGTTGTATGCGGTTGGGCGGGGGGGGTTGGCTGGGATCGGCGGCAACGAATACAAATTGACAAGACTGGGATTTGTAGCCAATAGCCGTAATTTCCCGCCAGTACCGGTACACAGTAACTGCTGCAGTTGACCGTCGGTACTGCTGGTACCAGTGACTGCGAGTGGACCGCTACTAATAGCCGATAAAGATAGTTTCTACATTTCATCGTGTCTTGCTTGACTAACAAACTCCCTAAACGTTTGGCTATAATCTGCGAATAAACGCCAAATTTTAAAGAATATTGGGTCCTTCAACTTCCACTAAATTAGTAGTGACAATTGTCTTTGCCCTGACAACTAATTCACAGGCGCAGTTCGACTAACCCCCCCCACTCGAACAGAATCCTTTATACAATCTGCATCAGCCGATGATGGCGCTCTGCTTGATGGTTCAGTCATGTTGAAATGAAAAATAAACACAGAAAATACACACAGCGGCCATGGCCAAATAGGCCAGAAAGGTGGTATATACTCAAAGTAACTTAACGATTTGGCTCTGCGTCAATTTCAATTTCTGTTGAGTCCCAGATGCCCATGATGTTATGAGGCTAATAAATGTGTGAGGTGGGCTTGATCAACAAGTTCTTGTCGGGTTGTGGGCCATTACACAGGGACTTTACATTTAGCCCTAGCTGTATACCACCTACTCGCTATCTGAAAACTTAACACAACCTGGAGTAATCTCATTCAAAAAGGTAATATTTCCTGATCGGGTCAAAGTTCCTGCACAAAATAAATAGTCAGAGATACGTAAGGAAGGCATAAGTTAGGGCAAACTCATATAGTCACAGGCATCCGAGGCAGGCATAAAAGTGAGACAAGAAACTCAAGTGGCCCAAGGGACCATAATTCGGGCAAAGAATGGAGAGAAAACGAGCAGAGTTAAGCAAAACTGGAATGTTAACCAAAATTCGACGTGCCCAAAATTTTTCATTGAATGCTCACTTAATGTGGAAAAAAAGTGGGTTCTCCATAGGTCTGTACATGAACCTCAAAGAAATTGAGGCAAATTTTTAGATTGGGTGATTTCAATTGGATAATATGACAAGCGCACCATTCCAATGTCCAGCTCCCCTACAAAAAACTATGGCTACGCCACTGCATCAGCTCTGTAAAATTGGATCAGAGAGGAGTGGGGAGTGCCATTTCCTGGCATCTATAGAGCCCCTATTTCCCAAAATTTCTGTGTACATGCGGGTGTCAACCAATGCTGGCTGTCCACGGACTTGACGACCCTATGACCCCCACCCCCTGGAAAAAATTTTGGCTACGCCACTGCGTTTCAACTTTCAAGAAACCGAGTGACATAGGTATTTCTCTCAAAATTTCCTCAAGTATATAGGACCATCTGTTTTTCAAGCGATTTGGCGCTCCATTTCTATACACCGGCAAAATCAATCCCTCAATTTTCACACGAGCGTGTACATAACAAGTAAACGTTTTCACTTACCGAGGTCAGAATAGACATAAAATATGAGGAGTGGGTTGCTAGTTCCACCTGTTCAACCTAGATGTAACGTGCAGAGTGGTTTTATTGAGTTTGTAATCCTTGCTGACTATTCGTCACTCAATGTCAAGTATCAACTTGTGGTAAACACACAGTTGGGCCTAACATTATTAATGGTAGCCTATTGATTTTTCTTTGGCCTGATGACATTCAGTCGTCATTGTGGGTTGACCCGCGAGTTTGTGAGGCGAAACCAAGGGCTAATGACTTAGGCTAGCCTAGGTACAAGAACTATTGTAGACGAATAACCTGGGCCTAGGCCTAGGCCTAGGCTAGGACTAAAAGCTAAGGACCAGTTTAGTATATAGGCTACTGTAGTGAGTCTAAGACATTGACTTAGTCTATAATATTGCGATTAGCGACATCAAAATTTACCGATACTTCTAAGGGTACAAGAATTATTGGGTTGGGAAACTGGACTGGAAATTCCCTTCAGTATACGATGTTGCTCTGGTTGAATGAAAGCAAAAGTTAGTCAGAAAATTGGAACCTTTTTTCTCGCAAGAGATTTTTTCGTGTAGCTTTATCATCTGATGATCATGATTAACCGTACCACCATGAATGGTTACGTATGTACGTACAAGTGCAAGTTAGCGAACAGTCGTGTCTGCGTACTTCGGAACAGTAAATTATATCCGTACGGAAGACTGTAAGTGCAAACACGGCGGACTAATGCTCAAGGTGGCTCATTGAAGAGGGAAAATGTCAAAATTCATGAAGACCAACTAATATTATATATGAGAAGGCTCCAAATAACACTATGCTTCACTGTTTGGTCCCCCATAGTCCGGTGAAGGAAAAAACAGGGGACTGGCAGATTTGCCCATGGTCGCTCCAGCATTACGGCAGTACAGTATACTTTGGAATGAGACAGCTCTCCCCTGACTTCATGGCGTCATCATGGGGGGAGGGGGGGACGGTTCCCCACCCCCATGATTCAAGAAGGTAAAAATAACAAAATTCCCCCACCCCACCACTTTTTTGACGTATGAGGCGATATTAGTCGCAGCTCCCGGTGTGCCTGCAACAAAACAATTGGCTTCGTCGTCGGACCTAAAAACTCCTGTACTAAAGACACCAAATCAGACGGTTTATAAGACCCCCTCCGTCCAAGAATTGAATACTGTTCCTCTGTTTGGGACCCGTTACACTGTAACAGATCACTCAGAAGCTTTAAAGGGTTCAGAGACGTGCATCCAGAATGACACAACAACTATGATTGGACACCAGTGCATATGCCCTTGTTCAAAACTTCAGTGGTATCATTGACCACTAGGAGGGAGATTAACGGGCTCTCTACTTTTCACAAGCCATAGGGGTGCACCTTGCCATTCCTATCATGATCACCTTCAGCCAGCCCAACGTAGAAAAAAACCCGGCCGACCAACTCGAACAATTCTATTGAGCATCACAACACGTCGGGACTGCTACGAATACTCCTTCATTCAAGAAACCACAAGGGACGGAACAAATTGCCACATGAGGATTAAAAGTATGTTAGCCCAGGAACTTTCAAAGCTGTGTTTTGACGACACCTGAGGCTTTCAGCATCGGGAACTAGCACTTCCCCCTGTTTAGTAGCACTGCACACACCCAACCGTGCTCGTTTTTTCCTTTTGGAATGTTGGGCAGTCCCACCAAAGAAGAAGAAAGAAGAAGAAGGTTTTCTGAAAATGTCCATGTGGGGATTACATTATGCCCACATAGGTTGTTGTTAAACACAGGCTGCCGTTCATAGTACCAGCAATTGTCACGGTGGTCACATCATCCTTGGAACTGTCGCCTCGTACCTATGACTCTGAAACCTATGGGGATGTCAGACAACAACAAAATATTTTCACATGAAAGAATAGCCAATGAGCAGTGAATAGGGAACGAGTGATCTTGAAATAGATTCAGCCTGAAACCCTTGAGTTGAAACTCCCATCGGATAATCTGGAGAGGATGGATTGAACATAATTAAAAGTTATCATGATTGCTGAAATATGATTATTCAATGAAGCAGAACCAACTTGTAGCCGTTACCCCCGATATCTAAATATCGGTGGGATGAATGTTACCAGTCAGTACTCAGTAACAGTGCCTAACACCTGATGCCATTTCTCCAGAATATGCTTATTATGGGACTGAGGCGCCGTTGGCTTTCAAGTCCTAGTGTCAGGTGAGGATAATAAGGTTCGGATCCACGAGGCTTCAGCGTTTCGCACAACCTTTTCTTTTCAATAGTAGGCTTAACGGATATGGGATCAGTTCATGGATGACAAGGGTCACGAGGTCATTCAATTCCCAATGTGATCCGAAGGACGAAGTTCGTAAAGTGCACTAACAAGGCATTGCCTATGGCGACGTAAGTATATATAGAGGGGATGAGATGGTAGTGTATTAACAACAAACTATCATCGTTCGACCTGGGCGCACAAAATAAGCCCAAACGCCCCCGCCCAGTTGTTCTCTACCACATCAGGCGAGAAAAGAAACAAAAAATTGGTAGGATGACCCCTGCTTCGGTCGTCACGTATTGAACTACTTGGGGACACGCTTGAATGTTCCACGTAAAGTAGTAGACGTGTCCTAAGCCCTGGTAACGGGCAAGGCCGTTAGTCACCAGGGCAGAGGAGTTTGAGGAAAGGCGGGGTCGGAGCGTTTCGAAAAGTGCGGGGGGAAGGAAACATCGAATGCAAATGACATCTAAGCGGAGCGCCACCTTCGGTTGGCCCGGAGCGGTCTAGCGAATTCAGATTTGAATACCCTCCAGATCGACGGAAACGGCATTGCCAGGCTCACATAGAACCATCTACTGGGGGAGTTGAGTAAAAAGACAGACAAAAAGTTTGTCAGGTGCATACTAAGATGCATAGCGAGTATCACACATGTATTTTTTTATTACCTTTTCGCTATGGCTGTGTTGCGTGGGATCCAGGGGTCCCCGAACGGTCTCGGTGGGATCGAAGGGAAAAGCTATAGGCCAACGGGATAACTCAATTTGAGTGCAGAAAACTTGACCCCGAAGTCGGTCATTGGAAAATACCGGCAGCTGGCGCGAAGAACGCGAAAAAAAACTTCATGTTTACCCGGGCATTTCATCGAAAAAGACTGCACAAAAATCAAGCATTTTCACTTTGCTTTTTTTCCTTCCCAAATTTCCACGACTTTCGCCCCGAATTTTTAATTTCAGAAAAATTGGGGGGGGGGCAGTATGACCCTGATCCTAACCCAAGGCTACTGGAAATTAATCAGGAAGTGAACGAAATGATTCGGAAGGGTATTACATCCATATTTAGCCTCAACGCTGAAGAAAAAACGCCCTTGCGCGTGTAAAACACTGGCACCATGCAAGTTTGGCTTTTCGATTTAATATTCGAGGACTCGCATGAGAATGGGTAATCCTTTCCACTTCGGCCTAGTGGGTCCAGATTTCACTGGGGTCCGCACCTGGAAGGAATTAGTGGACTTAAGACAATTTCCAACGCGATTATTGTTTGGTTAGACAACAACTGAATCAGTTAGAGTGGTATAAAAAATCTGGCATGGGCCTATTATTTTCATTACGAGGAAAAGTGGGGGGGGGACACAACGATATGATACCCCCTCCACTTTGAAGGGTGGAGGCTTCCCCCCCCCCTCCCCCCGCTTCGTCCCCACTGTGACGCCATGCGTGCATCTCATAATGTACTGGGAACATGCAGGCGGTCCCCAAGGAGTTCAATTGTAGCAGTCAATCAGGGATACTTGCCGAAATATTATTACGTGTTCGGATCGAGAGGCGCGGAATCCCTGCAAGATGAATGGATATCAAATAGCATCAACATATGAACCTGTGAACGCTTGCAACTGCGCAAGAGTTTTTAGATGCAGCTGCGCATCGTGTTTTCGCAGCACGTTTTTAGACGTCGTAGTGCTGAAAAGCTCCGCTCACACTCACAGCTTGTTAGGGGCACACCAGCAGTAATTCAGCAACATTTTCAAATCAGGAAACAGAGCCCTGACGTCGGCGGACATACCACGGTAGGCACTCACAGCCGCCTCCCACGTCCAAACGTCTCTCCTCAGAAAAAGACATAATTTGTCAACATTCATTCAAATTCTATAGTGACTGTTGGATCAAATTATAGTGGGGGGGGGGGGATATGATTTACATAGGGCATCCCCCCACCCATATTGGGGGGTTAATCCCCCCATCCCCCCACCGGGAAGTCGACCCGCCTCACCGCAAACGCTTATTAGAACTTTATTTCCTTTGCTTAATAACAACGTTTAGATATTGAGTATTGAAGTATAGGGTTCTTGCATGTTGTTGCTCAAGACCGTCAAGAACGGGCTCAGACGGAATGTTCTGTGAGTAATTCGTCACTGCATTTTCAACACTTCAATTGATATTGTCGAGGTCGAATTTTTTGGTGCAATTCAGTCATTCTGAATGATATTATTGAAACATGTAAATAACGTCTCATGTCGAGGGACACGCCTCAAAACGCTTCCAGATATTATCCCTGAATCATCAGTGACTTGTCATCCACACACTTTACAATGCGCAACACCTTCTGTTCGCTCCCGGCGCACCGAAACGGTGTCTCACGTCAACGTGCCTCCTAGGGACATCCCAATAGTTGCAGCTACAATCAGCGCACATAATAAGTGACTCACCCCACAAGTCACCTTACTATGCGCATGGTACCCCCAAAGCCTGGGTGGGACGAGCAATGGAGACTAAGCACTTGCCCAAGGCGCACACGTTCAGTCAGTCGACCACATTCAAACCCAAACCTTTATGATCACAAGCTAGTGCTTTGCCATGAAGCTTAACGCTTCGTTACAGTTACCCTCAAAAATATCCGAATAATACGATAATTAAGTCCAAGTGCCATATGCGGTTGTATTTTCAGTCTGAGATATATTTCTGCATATGCAGGATGGTTAAATGGTAGTGCATAGCTGACATTCTCTCCATTGTATGGTTCTGATTGGTAGTAGACATTATTTCATGCGTTATACACTTTCATGTTAATCAAATCAAACATGAAGCAGTACGGACAAACAGGTTTTTTTAAAACTGGATGATGATGAGCATTTTATTATTTAGAGGAAATCAATTATTGGTGTCGCCAGCTAATTATAACATGTCTCGTTTTTGTAGCTGATAACCCTAATGATATTCAATCCAGATTATTATTACACGCATAGGTCATCTTTATTTCTATGGACGTATGCGTGTTTTTTCAGACCGCCTGTCATGGATTAACAGGGCGACTTTCCAATCGTTGGTTCAAGGGTTCCATGATGAGAACACCCCGTCAACATACGCACCCATCATCATTCAGAATAACACTTCGACATCGCCCTCATTTGCCATTTTTATATGGGCGTCAGTCCACATAGGCCATGGGCCATCATTCCTTTTTATTATTTTCTGCTTCCATAGTGTTCAGAAGAATTTCAGGCATGAAATTAATGTGTGATGGTTGGGTGAAAGTGGCTAATTCCACTCGAGCAAGATCTTCGGACATCGGAGTGGTCTGGAACCAAAAATTTCCGTGTGCGCTTCGCGCCAACTAAGGTGGCACGATACGCTAGTGGTCACAACGTTAATTCGAACCACCCCTGCCAAAATCCTAGTACGGGCATGGCTATATGGTTCCGAACTTCCTTCATTAGATAGTCATCCGCAGAGATTTCAAAACTACGGTAGTCTGTTCCACTCCTACGACACACCCCACCAGGTCACTTTCTAGACTATTTTCAGGAGGAAACAATACAGCAATGCATCTCCCGTCAAAAAAGTAGGCTACTTTGCTCGGGGGAACGATAATCGTTAGCCGTTTAAATACCGGCGTTAATTTTTCCAATTTCTTCCTTTTTTGATAACTATCCCAAAATATCAGGGATGAACATTCATGTTTTAGGCTGGTGACATGGCTTATTCACTCGGCACGTGCCGTTCGGCCATCTAGAGTGTCTGCAAATCCTCCGCTTCCGATGGTAACTCAGATTCATAACGTCCCCCCCCCCCCCACTTTCCAAACACGGATTGACGCCCATGCCTGATTGGCACTCGCTTGAGCAGTGAAGAGATATCACCGATAAGAAATGTTGGACAAAAAAGTGGTTAGTCCCCTTAAAAAAGTTTTCATTCCACACATCGGCGATTACAATGTTCAACAGTCAAGCCCTTTAAAAAGATTATTGCCGTTTCGCCGCTGTCAGGGGGCTTCTTACTTGCCCCTTTCCCTTCGGAACCATTCGTTGCCCATTAAAACCAGTTATACAATCAGGTATGCTTCCAACCAGTTTCAGGACCAGTGAAACCACCATAACCATTTAAAAACCACTTGGTACCATCCAAGACAATTCGAACACAGTGTGTTTTGACCAAGTTGGGAACTAAGTTCAGGCCAAGAGCGTCGATGTGTTATTAGGGGACATGTACTAATGTGAATCGGGTCTGGGGACCATCGAATTACGTAGGTATGTGGAATACTTTACCGGAGGAAGTATAGCTGCGACCGCGCGCGTAATTTTCACAACGCTGCTCAGAAGTTCTATCGAGAATGTTTCAGTACTCCAACCTCAGGACAAAATTCGCAATCTGATCAGAGTGGAACGCTCTTTGAATGGTCGATTTTTACCAATTCTCCTAACACTGGAGGAATGAGGAGGGGTTTGATATTAGGTCCCCGCAAGGAAAACATCGGCCGTAATCTAGGCCTAATGAGTTTCCAAGGTAATTAAGTGGGCCAAAAAAAAACTTGTTACACTGAGGCAAGCGCTAAAATACAGACAGCACAACTGGGTATGTGTAACTGCCCAGTCTATTATAAACTCTTTGACTTGATACTAAAGGAAACATTGTATGCAAAGCCAAAACCAACCTTGCATACTTCGGACCTCCTCACGACAACCAGACCAGTAGTAGGTGTCTCACCGGTATGGTTATCTTATCTCGCCAGCAACCCGAACCTACGCAAGCTAGGCCTAATAAATTTCCTGTAACATGACTGCGAGGCGAGCATCATCTTTGTGAAGCCTCTGCATCACAAGCACAGGTCCCACCACGAGTCAGAGCAGGAAATCCCATGACAGACACTACGTCCGTGATTTCAATTCCAGTAAACGACGCGCGAAAATTGTCCCTCACATAAGAATATCACCAAATTTTCGGTACATGGAAAGATTCCAGACCATCTAGAGGGGTACTGTCACAGAAATTTTCTCTAGGTCAAGGCAAGGGGGTTAGAGGCGAGTTCCCGCACAACAATGCCCATCATAATGCGCTTACAATTCGGTATGTTCAATCCGAATCACAATCCACAGAAACGGTTGGCGAAGCGTCGTTGCGACTCCATAAAGTGCCGTAAGTGGAAGTTTATTTCAGGCCCAAAACACACACGGAGAGAAGCACTGAGATATAAGAGAAAGAGACCATAGAAATATAGAAAAGTGTCAATAATCAACCGAAAGATAAAACCTAGGGAGAACCAATTTACTAAACTAGAGGATGCCCAGTTGACGAAAGTAACCGAAAACAAGAGGACCGCGGAGGGATTGGTGGCAGTATTGAGAAAGAAAAACGGAGGAAAACTCAAACAGAAGAAAAAGACGGTTATCATAACTTTCCGTGATTGGGCCTCGAGATTCCCAACTTCTACCGAGGCGAACAAAGTTATTGAATTCCTCTAAATCTATTTAATTTTTTTGTTTAGCACATTTCGTAAGGTTCAGATTATATCAAGAGTGAACAAACTGCTCAGCATTGGCCCGGGTGTCACGATTATCGGTAGTCCGGTACGGGAATTAGTCTCCTAAACAGGAACGTTAACTCTTTCAAATACCCGGGTTCACCCGGGTGATATCTGTCGGGAAGGGCATCTCGGTGAAAACACCATTGAAACTCTTGTTTCCTTCTGTTTGGGCGTGCGAATCGGGAAGGGACCGTTGAAGGGGGGCTACATTTATTGATTTATCAGTGTGAACAGTGTAGTGCAGCGGACGTCTGGGAACTGGGCGCGGGTGCGTTGGAAATGAAGCATACACTGGTGTGTTTGAAGTATTTAGGAGTGAGATTCAAGTACAATTTCCTATTATTGTAAAAACAAAAGATGGAAATAAAAAATAAAAAAGGGGGCATGAACTGAGACAGAGTCGAGCGGATAGCTCGGTTTACGTCTTATGAGGTATTTTTCCCCACAATTGATCGTTGGGTCGGCCACCGATCCCCGCCCGCCTCTCAATGCTGATGAATGGGCTATGAAGATTGAATAGGCATAATCGGGTCCACTCGAAGATCCCTTTCTAATGGAACATTGGGCACGCATTATTTAATGAAAATTCAACCTGTACTAATAACTTCTCCCAAATAGAGTATTGGACGGAGCGTACATACAGCAATCCTTTGGTTGCTGTATTCTTCTACAAGAGAAACATGTTAATGTTAAATTTCTCTACAGAACTAGCCTTGAACCGGGTGCCATAGCTAATGACCCTCCTTTAGACCGGTGCCACATTCTGAGGTTTCTACCGGCGACTGGAAGTTATTTCCAGAGGGCCTCAGGGGCGCGGACTTGTTTCGGTGGCGGGGAAGCCCCTTGGAAAGGGCACTTCAGTAGTAAGAGAAGGGAAATTCATTACAAAGAGCGCCTCCTATGCATTTTTTATTGCATATTTCAAAATTTGTCACTTAATTAAAATAAACTATGGATGCAACTCGTCTTTTTCTTGCCTTCTCAAAAAATTTCCGTTTGTTCCTTCTTCTTTCAATGGGCTTTTGGGATTTTCCTGGAAAATTTCCGAAATGTGGGAGCTGAAAATGCCAATTTTTGGTCCAAATTTCAGAAAATTATGGGGTTTCATCAATAATGGACATTCAGAGCTCCTATATGCCTACAATAAAGTGTTTTTTCTTGTTGGAAATACAGCAGAAAATCTATCAGGCCATATTCAGGGGGGTCAGATGTTTCAGTTAAGGAGAACTGAAAAGTTTCACGAAATTTCGCATTTTCCCGAAGTTTGGGTCTCGATTTGTCAGGGCAATTTCCACACAACCAGCTTTAAAGGATGATATTTTTTATTGAGAAGTATTATTAGCTACAAAAATGGCGATAAATTAGAGCTGTAGGGTTTACTGGACTCACGAACATTTCTTGAAATTAGCAGAAGTAAACTGATGAAATGAAAAATAAAATCAAATAAAAAACAATTGTGACGGTTGACCGTCTTTTGCGAAGGTTACAACACGGTAGAATTATAATGTTGTCATCCTACCAACAATAATGAACTCGTTATTCACGACAAAAATTAAGAAAATTGTCGCGCGGAGTTTCTCGACACGTCAACAACACATTTAAAATTATTATTTGTGTCGTATTACCGATTTAATGCTAACAATTTTCCTAACCTGGGTTCAATGGGTATATAGCGCCGCCAACATAACCCTAAATAACGATCAGTGGAAACAGGGTGGATCGATGAGTCGCCATTAGGATACTGGTTAGCGTGATTTGAGTTGTTGCATGCAGCTTGGGGGCGAGAAAACATCAACTCAGTTTTAGCTTCATTGAGCTTCAGTTTAATGTACAACTATGATATCCAGCCACACAGATCTCGATTCGATATCGAGAGGGAGCTCTCAGCATTCGGCGGGGGAGTTAAGCTTAAATGGGAGTACAGTGTGGTCGGCGCGCATAGAGGTGTAGGCCAATCAGCTAACGCCCGTGATTGCGAGCTATCTCAGAAACCGGACATAAAAAAATGACAGCTATGGGGGGGGGGGGGGGGGGGGGGGGGGGGGGGACCCCAACACGAGCATGAGGGACATCGAATTCAAGAGTTGTGTGACATATGGTACCGCTAACATTGACTATCTGCGTTCTGTTACGAGATTATGAATGCATCCATCCCATGCCCCCCACCCCCCTCTTACAGCACACCCAATGTTTCAAGACGAGTTACCTAACACTCGCGATTACGGTAATCAAAGCGGGCTGATATTACACCCGGACCACAATTTACCAGTCTTCTAAACTCGAAAGATGTCATGTTTGCACGGCGTAATTAATAAAAACCCCCCGGAGCAGTGCCGTCTCGATATCGTCCGATTAAACTATAAATCGTGGCATATTATAGATAGGCTACACAATCGTATCTGATGTTTCGAAAAGTCCTGGAATTAGAGATTACTGTTACAATTCCGCGGTTAGAGGAGGAAAATCGGGCCTCGAAAAAGTTACCACTGTTGATGGCATGCCGCTCGGAGCATTTGCAGAATATTTAGTGTGCTCTACGATGTAAGTACTCCCATGTCACGGGCAGCATTAAACCACAATTTTCTGTACCTGCTCCTTCCCGGCGGCGAGCAATGCGACGTATTATACTCGAGAGCCTGATTGAGTGGGTGCCACGTTGAGAGTTAAACAACGGTAGTGTATTTCTTCTTCTTTTTCGTTTTTTTCAGAAACAAACACTAAAAATGCAGTTGTGACAGGTGGTAAAGAATCGGAAATCTGTGATTGGCCTTGGACCTTCTGTCGGGAAACTTGGCCTCCCACTGGCGTAACCACTGCTACCTGCATGGTTTGAAGTTTCAGGACAGCGCCATCTCAAATTTTATACATCCTCTCATGTCCACTGTTAATTATGCCGGCCCATGCACGAATTCTTAGACTATTGTAATCGGGGCGTTCGTTAGGACGGGGGGGGGGGGGGGGGGGGTTGTGGGGGTCGCACACACCCTCCCTCCAATAATTCGTGCCGGCGGCCAAATTTTCGGTTCTGTCGGCAAAAAGGAGAAAGGGGAACGAACAGAGGGAAAGAGGAGAGGAGGGAAAAGAGGAAAGGAGGAGAAAGAAAGAAAGAGGGAAGGGAAAGGGAAAAATGGAAGTAAAGGGCGAATCGACTTTGGCTCTTCATCGTTTGCCCATTCAGCGTCGGCAAGAGAATGGCAAGCCGGCAAACATATATTGTGACGGCCGTGCCGTCGGTGTTGGTATGGACGGGTGACCGAGTCTGTCGGCAATTGCAAAAAGGGGGGGGAATGAAAGGCGTTTAGCTGTGACATTTTATTTCCATGAGACTGACGGTTCTTTTAATTTTTTTGATCGGGTCCCATATTCCAGAGAGTAAACATAAAAAAAGTCAAGGCCATTTTGGACTGCAAACAATTAGAAAGAATTTCCCGGATGAAACAAAGTAAAGTCGGTTTCGGGGGGAATATGCGAGCGGCAGGGCAGAGCCAAAGTCGAGAAATAGAGGGCACCCCCAGTTTTTTTTTTTTTTTTTTTTTTAGATCAAGAATTACGGCAGGAAAATACCCAAGTTTGGGAACAGAATAAGTTAAATCGGTTGAGATACCCTACGTATAAGTGGAAGAAGAAGAAGAGACAGTTACTGAATGGCTGAATGAAAACTTGCCGATCAATTTCACATTGAGCGTCAAAATTGTGCGCACTTGTGCGCAGTGTGTTTGATGGTCTGTCCCAGATAACTCAGGGGAGCTGCAGTAAAAATCGGGCAGTTTAGGAACCGGGCAAACATTTCTGGCGTACAAATTGGAAGGGTCCCGGTAGTGGTCGAAGAGCGAGTAAAGTACGGAACGCCCACATTTACTGAAAAATTGAACCCAGATTGCCTTTTTGAGGACGTTTCAATCTTCAAAATTTCCCAAATCAGCACCAGTGCCAGATCGTGACCCACAAAATAAATCTCTACAACCCCCCCCCCCCAACATCAAAGGCTTCGGCTACGCCCGTGGGAGTTAATAATAAGACTAGGAATTCATAGATGCGCGATGTGGTACGCGATATATGATATCATAAAATTTGCAGAGGGGTTGATATTTAAGGGGAATTCAACTTGTATAATAAAGTATAGAATCATAAATATCTGGAACTCGGATCAAAATCTTCTACAGGAAGCTTAGACCCGCAGCAATATATGAGTCTTATATTTTTCAGATTTGAGAGTGGCCCATTTTGGAAAATACCTCAAACAGAAGCAGTCGTTGTATGACCGGACCGGGAGGGAAATCGAACCTCGGTCTCCCGGGTTGAAGGCTAAGAGACGGATTATAACCTAATGACACTACATGACAGTTGGCAATCAATCCCCCAAACATAGCAAATCAAACAACTGATGCACAGGTGACAAAATTCCAGGAAAAGAGCAGACGGCGCCAGAAATTAGTGCCTCTACGGAGCCAAGGCGTTCATCAAAAGAGGGTGGGTGGAATCTCATTGCCCCCGACATGTGCCGAATGACCCAGCGAG
Source organism: Sclerodactyla briareus (assembly GCA_026419785.1). Lineage (NCBI taxonomy): Eukaryota > Metazoa > Echinodermata > Holothuroidea > Dendrochirotida > Sclerodactylidae > Sclerodactyla > Sclerodactyla briareus. The sequence continues at coordinate 74,290 of JAODTK010002577.1, forward strand.
ATCTCTTCTGCAACAACATTATTTTGGCCAAAAATATTCCATGCATTTTATGTTATCGGGATTCATAATCGACAGATTCTCAATGTCTTTCCGAAGGGGGAGGAAGGGGGACTATTTCGTCGGGCAAGAGCGGTAAAATCGTTCTAATATTGCATGATTGGGGGGGGGGGGGGGGACATAATCCCATTTCCCGAAATTCAATGGTGCGATTGTGGCGGGAGTCAAGGGGGTTTAGTCTAATATTTGAGGGGCATGTTTCCCCTTCCCCAAGATTGTCGGACCAGTCGGCACTAGTGCTGCCGCTTGTACTGCAGTAACAAACTTGGACCTTGATAGTATTACCTGTGTTTTTTTTTTTGTATTTCCTGCCATTGCGCCACCAACTTCACTCGAATATGTATAAACCATATGACCACGGCGCAATTAGCAACTAATTATTGATGTATCATTTTATTTAGTCGGGCTGCATCAGTGGCGGATACAGGGGGGAGGGGAAACCTAGGGGCAGTCCCCCCCCCCCCCCCCACGATTTTGGATGTGGATTTGCGCACACCCATCAGGAAAATTGCGCCTCTTGCTCCCTTCGGAAGTTCATGTAATCATAATTCTCCAAGGGAACTATGTAGTGGCCTACAGACGTACAGCGCCCCATGAAATTTCGTGACTGAAAACCGCAGCGCAGCATATACATTTTTTAGCTAGAGAATTGATCTAAGTTACTTTGTGTTAGCGGGTATATGCATGAAAACTACTGGAGCACACTCTACCTGACTACCTGGCCCATAGATTAGAGCTATCTATCAAATGAACCCGGCGGCCATTGTACGCTTATGTTAGACAGTAAAAAAATATGTACTACACTAACCCAAATAGGCGCGCATCCAGAGGGGGCGCAACCTGAAAAAATTATAGAGAGGATTTTTTTGGATTTAGTTGTTTTGTAAAAAAAAAAAAGATTGCCGGCGTGAGACGTGTTTGAAGCTGGGAACATGGCAGCAGCTGACCACGCCTGGAAGGAGTCATTTCCGGCATTGGGGCGCTCATAAAAACACCAATTTTCTTAGTACGCTCCGCGGCAAGCCGAGCTGGCGCTCCGCGTAGATGATAATTTGGTGCCCCCCCCCCCCACCCGTCAAATGGCGGTTGCCCTCAGAAATGATGAAAAGTCTGGTAATACCAATGCCAAAGGTACCTCTTTACAATCAATTTTATTGAGAGAATGGACAAATGAATGGTGTGCAGCAGACCTTGGGCAGGCATGTTGAATGGATGGTATGTAGATGAAATTGTCATTCATTACGATACCGATCATAGAGGCATGACAGAAATTGTTGGCATTCTTTTTTTGTTTTGTTATGAGCGACGTCCAGGACTCCAGAGAGCAAAATTTTCTAAGAAACCTTCCCCAGAACATCCTGGGTACAGACACTTAGACACCAGGAGTTGCCGTTTCCGGCCATTTGGAGGGTTTGTGAGCCACAAATTTCTTGTACGCTCTGCGCCGATTCGTCTCGATTATGGGGAGGGGGGGGCATGGCGGAAATTAAAAAAAATAGTATGTGGAAAAAAACACAATGAGAGCAGTATAAGAATTTGTGGGGGACTGCCCCCCCCCGGTCCCCCGGTTTCGGCGCCAGTTGTACGCTGCGCGCCACTGACGGTGGCGCTCCGCTTAGATGTGCCCAAAGGCCCATCCTGAACCCCTCCTTTGTCAACATATTCTGCGCCCCTCTAACCGAATTTCCTAGATACGCCCATGAAACACTGTTAGCACCTATGTCAGTAGCTCAGGTAGAGATAAGCCGAACGAACTCGAAAAAAACTAGATTAGCCTCAACTAGAGTGGTATTCTACTTATAGCATTACGAAAGTATGTTCTATAAGGAAACTATCCAATACGGAACACAGCGATTCCTGTATAGTCACTTGCCATGTTTTCTTCTAACTGGTGTCTTCCACTGCCGGTTTACCGGGTTTATATACATGTGTTACCTCAGAGGGCCTATAACCCCTTGATCGTGCAACGGTCACATTCGTTAATCATAGTTGAATGTTGGTTTATCCGGATTATACGGCCTTGGGATACATAATTGTTCATTCTTAATCCATCCGGCTCCCTCCTGGTGCAGGGCGTATGGGGTTATAATCTATCCCTATTTGGCCCCCAAAACGGGTCCTTCTGTGATGGATGTAGACCAAACTTGGACACAATTTTAGGACCATAGGACATGTTGACTTTGGTGAAGGGCAGTCAAGGTCATTAAAGGGGCCAGTATTAGCACATTATGTGTAAAGTTCAAAATTGTATCCCTCCTACAAATTTGGTGCACCAGTGCTGAGCTCAGTCATAAATGATGTCTAAAGCGTACCTTCGGGGTGTTCAGGAATTTTTTGGGTCCAAGGTCCATTGGCTGAGGGCCCATTTTATGAATTTCACCACAATAGTACTTGACTTGAAATGCATTCCTCCACAAGTAATCAATTGATGTTTCTCAAAGTACGAATGGTTCTTGGGTAGTGTGCCATTGGGGGTTGTTCAGGAATGTGGGTTTCAAGGCCAGTTTGGGCACCAGAGCCCATTATATGAAATATTGCAAACTCTTTAGCTCTTACAAATTTTGTTGCACAGTGCTGATGTTCAGTCATAATGATGTTTACTAAATAGCTGTATTCAGGGTGGCCCAACGGATGGTAGTCCAAGGCCCAGTGGGGGGGGCCCTGGGCCCGTATGTGATGGAAATTACGCAAAAGACTTTCCTTAACGAAGTTCAGTGCACAGGCGACATTCAGTCATATGATGGTCTAACAGCCAACCTTAGGGTGGTCAGGAATTTTGAGTCTAAGGTCACACAGGCACGCTGGGGCCCATTTTATGAATTTCACACTATAGTACTTGAACTGCATCTCCTTTCACATAATAAATGAGTTGTTCTTTAAAGTTACATGTAATGGCCCTGGGGTAGAGGGCCATAGGGTGTGTTCGAAGGAATTTGGGGTCAAGGCCCGTTTGGCCCCAGAGCCCATTATATGAAATCTTGAACAAATCTGTTTCCTGACAAAATTTGTTGGCACAGTGTGATGTTCAGTCATAATGATGGTCTAATAGCTGCACCTTCAGGGTGCCCACAAGAATGTAGGTCCCAAGGCCAGTGTGGGCCCTGGGGCCCGTCATGTGGAATTAAGCAAAATGCTTCACCTCCTACAATTTAGTGCCACAGTGTGACATTCAGTCATATGATGGCTAACAGCCATACCTTTGGGGGTTCAGGAGGAATTTTGGTCTAAGTTCCCACATGGCACGGGGCCTATTTTATTGATTTTCACACAATGGTACTTGAAATGCATCTCCTCTCACAAGACTAAATTGAGGTCTAATGTACATGTAATGGTCTTTGGGGTAGAGGGCCATTGAGGGTGTTCAGGAATTTTGGGCTCAAGGCCCGCTGTGGGCCATAGGGCCCATTCATGATGAATACTGCAAAATCTTGTATCGCCTAGAAATTGGTTGCGGTTGGTCCTAATGTGCGTAACCAATGGTGGCCCAATTGCCATACCTTCATGGTGCTCAGGAATTTAGTCCCCCGGCCCAGGGTGGGCCCTAGGGCCCATCATGTAGAATCACGCGAAAGCTCTCCTCTACGAATTTTGTTGCACAGTGCTGACATTCGGTCATTAATGAGGTCGAACAAGCCGTACCTTTGGGGGGGGTGTTCAGGAATTTTTAACCCCAAGGTCCTACTTGCGGCATGTGGGCCCCATGTCATGGAATTTAACACAATTGTACATTGAAATGCATCTTCTCCCACAAGCTTCAATTGATTTCTTCTAAGTTACTGTAACGGTCCTTGTGTAGAGGGTCATTGCAGGTCCTTGGGAATTTGAGACCTCGGGCCCCCAACTATTGGAATACTGCAAAATTGATCTCCTAGATCCTGTGCCAGTGCTGTGTTCAGTCATAATGATGGCTAATAGCTCTTCTTACATTTAGGGTGGTCAGGGATATAGGACCCAAGGCCCAGTAGTATAACTGTGGGCCCTGCAGCCCCATATTTATATGGGCTGACATGTATATTTATATATATATATATATTCTAATATATAATCTATATATATATAATTATAAATATATATGGTATTTATTGACTGCTTCGGGCCATGCATGGTCAAAGTCGTAAAGGGGAACAATAGGCATGGTAAACTGCCTACTTGGCCTCATATCTTGGAAAATTTGTCGCATCATCGTACATTTCTCTTGTACTTTGTGCGTTTGCGCACCAGCACCATTGGTGCTCTAGTCGAAATTTATTCACGCTCGCGCCAACCCATTGTGCGCTCCGACGTAGATAGTACACAGAATAATGGCAAAAAAAAATCTGACATCCTTAAGGGTTGGGCTAGATCAGCCCTTGGGCTCGATATGGTTTTCTATAGACAGAAAGGACATCTCGGTTCAAGAAGGGCTTAAAACAATAATAGTCTTAACGCAAGATACTAACAACTTCACTTAAGCTCCTATACTGTACAGCCAAGGACGCGGAATGAACCTGCCCTTTCAGTGGTTCGTGTGGCTGTGAATAAAATGATACCGGTGGCGGTGCCAGGAAATTCATATTTTTTAATAACATACGGTCTAAGTATAGTAGTGATCGGTCCCAGGGTTTGCTTCGCCTGAACTTTGTTTCAATGAGGAGCACGTGATTAATTACTCTGTGTATGTCTGCTGTAGACATTGCATAGTGATGATTTTCCGAACAGTAAATGCCATAATGCTGAGGGAGTTAGGTGGAAGTGTATGTCAGGTGTTGTTTGAGGTTCCAATATTCAACGAAAACGGGACCATAAATTCTGTGTATTTGCCTGATACTAAACAAAATGGAAAACTTGTGACAAGATCGCCCAGGATCAGTAGATACATTGATGATGGGATTTAGTGTTCATATTACGAATAATTAGAATTTGTGTGCAGCAATAGAGCCTACTGTGAATAATATAATTACAAAACAAGTTCGTTGGATTTCTCGGAACTCGTTCGGATATGGGGTTTTAAGGTCACCGAGGTCATTCAATATGACTGACTTGCATTCCATTCATGCAATTGCCAAGGTTCATCTAATTCAACAAATTAGCGGTCGCATTGGCAGATCTGATCGCACCAACATGCGATGATGCGAGACACGTGATGGTGGCCTTGTTGTAGTTGTGGGCCCCACTGGATTGTACGCATCAAATAGGAAGGTTATTCCTGAAGGAAAACGGCAGGCAGGATCCAGGATAAATTATGAAGAGAATGATATAATAACTGGAAGAATATATGCGTCCAAAAAACCGACGTTCATAAGCACTTTCCTTCACGGGTAGTTGGTAGGATTTGAGGCTTGGACAAGTCAGAAGCATCCCATATGCAATCATAAATGTGGCTTACTTGACAAATACCTGAGATAGTCTTGGTTTTCTGTGAAAATGTACACTAATTACACTTTGAAAAGTAATCATTCTATGCGAGGGATTGTTTTAAGCTAGTCGTGAAAGCAAACAGAACTTCTATATAACACCAAAAACAATGGGATACATGACATGATAGGCTAGCACACGCCTGGCGGGTAAAACCGCAGTGTATTATATATCCCCACTTGCGATCAATCAGAGGGTGATATTGGTTCGCCTTGTTTTTCATAGGAGAGGATTTATGACCCAGGAAGTGGGAGGTGGGTTCCAATGCAAAACATATGCTCGATTATGCAAATATTGCAGTAAAATCAGTTCTGTCAGAATTAATGGCCGCCGGAGGGTCGTAGGCCTTATGGGGCAGAAAAGTGGTCTCAAACAATCGCCATGCCCCGAAAAGCGCGAATCAGCCAGCAAACTCTGTTGGTTAGAAATTTCGCCAATATTAGGAATGCCGCCGGGTGGGGCGTATGGGGCGAAAACAGAAGTTGGTCTTCAGAGGATCGCCCATGCTTCAAACGCACAGCGGAATACTCGTTTCGCAAAAAAACCCCAAAATGGCCGTCGTCAGAGGCGGCGCGAGCGCGACCACTGGAATCATCCGAGATTCGTAGGGCGAGCATGTGTGAATGTTTCTGTCAATCGGACATTTGTTTGTTAGAGATAATTGCGCTTAAACACGAAAATCTTCCGGCGGCAGGGCGGCGGCAGGAGAGGAGACGACGCTGCCAAAACCATAATATTCTCGACGAAGTGGGGATAGGCTTACTTTCTGGTTTGTTCAAGTGTGACGCGTGTAAGGCTTTTTTGCACAACAGGGTTTCTTGCCAAATGGACCAGAGTTTTTTTTTAGGGGACTAACCAACTCCACATATGATGTCAGTATTGACATGAAGTTTGTCTTCACAATGTAGTCTTGTTGAATGTTGATTATTCCTGTCCAATGTTGACGTTTTCGACAGCCACAACCCACAGTGTAGTGGCCCCCATTTTTTCTTCTGCTTTTTAGTTTTTTAGCTAGCACTTTTTTTAAGCTATCCGGTACTGTATATATATAACAAGTACATATGGGAAGAGACAGCCGCACCACCATGGGGAACCGTGCTTGACTATTCAGATTTTTTTTTTTTGTCAGTTAGTAGGTTCATATCGTGTTACATCAAGTAACATCGAGGATCGCCTTCAGCAGTGGACAATTCAAACATGCTGAAAAAAAAAAAAATATTGAAAATGTGGCGCACTGCAACATTTGTGGTTGAAAGAATCTAATCTATCTTCTAATCTAGCTATCTATCTATTATCTAAATCTATCCTGCAATTCAGCCTCTATTCATTCCTCTTTTCCGGCCACGGAGCTACCCATACTATAGATTAGTAGTATTATTGTATGAACTGATATGAAAACTACAACTGACAAAAAAATCTGTTGAAACGAATAACGATAGTATTAATCAATTCGTAATTTCGAATAGGTCCTTGGCCAAACGAAATATTTGTTACGGCGGCCGGCGTTCTTGAAAATGTGCGAACTGATAACTATTTCTCCAAAAGGAAATGATTTGAGTGCTGTATTTTTTAGTTCTTCTGCTGACGAGGTAGGTAAACAAACGATGACATTCCTTTCAAATCTAATTGAGTCCGTGGCGTAGGCCCATTGGGGCCCGGGAGCCGCCCCCTCCCATTTTTCAGAGGGGTGTCATAAAATTTGTCATAATTTAATAAGAGGTATTCTCGAAATTGAAAAGTAGACTATACAGTCAGTTTTCTTTGATAATCGTGGCGGATTCCCAACACACATCAACATGAAAACATATATCGGATAGTAATGCCATGGCTTCGGATATGTGTCCGTCCTATGCTCGGGCTTGATATTTGATATCAAATATAAATAGCTCAAACCACAAAACGTACCAAACCTGAGGGTCATTTAAAGCTCAACACTTCTAATGAGCGTGAAAATGCGAACTAATGCATTGAAATTTGCGACAATTAAACAGTAGAGGCGCCGCCAGGATTTCCACGACGGGGGGTCAGGAATCCCCGACGGGGGTGTCCAAATTCCCCGACCGAGCCCCCACCTATAATCCCTAAGGTTCAAAACCTGCAGTTTTGATGTTTCATTTTTGTAAACTTTTTTCAAGAAAAAATAAAACCGAAAAATAAAAATACCACATGGGTAGAGGGCATTGTTGACTCTCTGTGGGCATCACCACGCAATCAGGCGCTCTTAATAGAATAGCCTGAATAGGGTCAGGTTCTCCCGATAACCTGCACAGGAAATGCCTGGGCACGGGGAATTTTTGCGTCGTGACGTGAGAGCCAATACACCCCTAACACCAAGGCAAAACAGTGGGACGTAGGGAACATTTCGAAGATCTCCATAAAGCTCGTGTATTATAACTCTATAATTGGCCAACGATTGTATATCTTGTATGAAGATAGGTTAATGGATACGCTGATTTTTAAACTCGAGCGAGGAACCTTGTCAATAGAAATAAAAATTGAGGCGCGCTGAGCTGCGGCGAAATTATTTCAGCTCCATATAGTAATTTTCCTATAAGAGGTTGGAAATATTTTAATAATCCTGTCGGGGCAATAGGCCCTCGTCGGGGTGTGTCTTCATTTTATCGTTCCCTTCGAGCTCCCCGACGAGATGGGAAAATTCCCCGACGGAGGGGAGGGGGGAGGGCAGCTCCCCTACGGGAGGGGCATGACCCCCTGCACCACCACCCCCCCCCCCCCGCCCCCGCTGACGCCACCCTTGCCATTACATTACACCGCTGGATCCCCTGATTGTGGGGTTTGTTTTTTTGTTCTATTATTGAAATATTTTCAAACTTACACAAACAGCCTCTCGTGGTTCCCAAATGGCAATTAATGAGTCGCGCCAGCTTAGATGATCACGACATGCCGTCAGTGCACCTACTTTATACATATTTTCTTGACGGATCCTCGAAACCCATCATCGTATTGGGAACCCCCGTCAAATCCTCTGTGATGCATAAACTATATTAAAGAGGTGTAAAGAAGTGAATGTAGCCAGAAGCCTATCAACTGAATATTTTCGAGATATCTCCCTGAATGAACGTTGGAAGTTTCTGCAAAATGTTTAGGGGTACCCAGCTTTACTTCTATAAGGCACGGAACTTGAGGAGTGTCTTCTCATACTGCTATCTGACGAACACTTGTATTTATTCTGCGCCCATGGGCTCAACAGGTGGGGGACGGGGGGACATAATATCAATCCCCCCCCCCACTTTTCAAAAGTGGGGGGGGGGATATCTAATCGTTTTAGCCCCCCCCCCGCCCTTTTTCTCGGACCGTAATACAAATAATAGGCACATACCCGATTTTGTACAACTCTAAACTGATTCAATTTTTGTCTACCAAACCATATTGCGTTGGAAATTATCTTAAGTCCACTAATTCCCGGTGCGGACCCAGGTGAAGATCTGGACCCGACTGGGCCGAAGTGGTAGGATTACCCATGTTTCATACCGAGTTCTGACTTATTTTAATCGAAGTGCATAATTTCTAGGTTGTGTCGCGCGCAATGGCAGTTTTTCTCTCCATGAGTTGTAGGCGGAATATGCGATGTAATGCTTCAATCATTTCGTTCACTCGATTAATTTATGAAGCCTCGGGGAGGACTGCCACCCCCCCCGCTTTTCTGAGAGGAAAAAGTCGGAGCGAAAATTCGTGGAAAATTTGGGATAGAAAAGAAAACCCAAGTGAAAAAATGCCCGTATTTTTTTGCAGACCTTTCGATGAAATGCCCCGGAAAATGCATTTTTTTCCGCGCGCTTCGCGCGCGCCGGGGGATCCAATGACTGAAATGCGAGTACAAATTTTATGCTCCCAATTGGATGGTCCCGCACGCATATTGGCTTTTCCCTTCGATCCCACCAGACTGCCAGAGACCGTTCAGTAGAACCCTGGATCCCACGCCATACAAAGCCAAAGTAGAAAAGGTATTAAAAAAATACTATGGTGAGACTCGGTAAATCATCTTAGTATGACAATGACAACTTTTTTGCTCAAATCACAATTAAATGGGTGCTATTGAGCCTGGCAGATGCCGTTTCCGTCGATCTGGTTGGTATGAAAATTTGAAATAGCAGTCGCGCCGAGCCAACCGATGGTGGCCCTCGACTTGGATGGAATTTGCATTCGATGTGTTGCCCCCCCCCCCCCACTTTCGCAACGCTTTCCGACGCCCCTGGGCCTACGCGTAACATGTGGTGGTGGCGCTCGGCTGAAATAGTAATCACCTGCTGACCCCCCCCCCCCCTCCCCCCCCCAAAACAAAAAAATGCACGACGCCCCCTGTGATGCTTATTTACTCGAATATTGCAGAGGTTGAATCAAGTTTGATTTTGATCATACGAACTCGTCACACAACTGAAGGATTACATAAGATGGCCTGCAACAGTAAAATACGTCTTGCTTCCACGCGGTCCAAAGCTAAACAGAAGCTGGTCGAACATTCATGTGATGCCGAGAAGCAGTGTGATGAGTGAAGGAGAAAAAGAAGTTATCAAGGTCTAACACAAGTTTGAATGCGAGGTTAATGAACTAAACGAGGAACCCTCCTCGCACTCTCCACACTCAGTCGCAGATTGGTCTGCTGAGCTGTATCATTGATTGTGATTCACTCAATTCAGGACCATGAAGGACTCGGTTATGGTTATTGATTCCAAAGATCTGATGGGAGCGCTGACCTTGTTACTTCAAATGATGGTGTTGTACCGTTGTACTAGTCGAGAAGGATAGGACTATGTACTCATAGACAGGAGGTGGAGGATGCTCATCAACTGCAGTCTTCTGATCACAAATGCTGGCCATTATACTCAGTTTGCTTTCAAAATTCTCAAGAAAGCTCTGTCGCCTCCAAACAAGTTTGACTGACGTGCTGCGCCAACTGAAGGGTCGAAAATACCCCACCAGGTATGCTGACAAATTGTTGACAGTCGTTTGAGCGGGACCCGAGTAAGAATGGATAGACTGCAAATCAGGGCATCCTCGAGACAGAACGGGAAGTGCATCGTGGAGCGTCTTGTGTGAATCACAGTCTGACAGTGGCATTTTTTAGGGAAACAGTTGAAGCCATCGAGCGGAATGGATGCTTCAGGCTCAATGGGAGCTTCGGAGCTTGGTACGGAAGGCAATTGCTATGCGCCCGTTAGCCGGGTCCCGCGCGCGTCTCTGAGAGCTCTGTAAGCCGAGAGACAACCTGGCCAACGGGTGCAAAGGAATCCGATGTGAGGGCCCGCCGGGCTGGGTACTTTTGTGAGGATTTTTACCAGGCGAGCCCCTCATCTTGGAACTCAATTGACGGTGTTGCAACCCACGTGGCTGAACCGCCTGTATACTGCGACGTGCCTAAACTCGAGAAACTCGAGAGAGCATAAGAGGCAGGTGAAGAGCGGGAACGCTCCCGGGGTCTATGGCATACATCATGGATGCTTGGGGGGATTGGTGACCAGGGCTAGCCTCAAGTTGTTGCAATGGTCTCTAATCCTTTTTGGAACACTGGTGTCATTCCCAATTGACTGGTAAAGGAGACTCATCGTTCCAATCAGTAAGGGAAGGGTGATACTCCGGACTGCAATAACTACACTCCTCTGTAATCTGGCAAAGTCTTTGCTAGGATCATCCTAGCTGAACATGATCCGTCGTCAGCTGATTGCGCATCAGCGTCCTGAGCAGTCGGGTTCCACCCTCAAGAAGTCGTGTGGATAGCATCTTGGCTCTACGTGTCCATCTCCCGGGAAGATTCAAGAATTGGTAAGGAATGATGTTCTTGGAACACTTGGAAATTCGTTGGGCCTTCAGGTTTGGCCGGCAAGCCTAAGATCAGTCTCTCTCTTGGCGGAATCTTGAATAGTGCTGTGCTTCTCTGGGTCTGTGCAGGTATTGGACGAGAACGTGGAAGTCACTAAGTCACTTATATATTTACCTCGAGAGTGTGTTTATTGACTCCGCTTCACGCAAGCCCGAAGTCAGTAAACGCCTCGAACTGGCATATGGAGTCATGAAGCCACTGGATAGTGGTGTCTGGCCGGTCGCGATATACTGAGCGAAGGAACCTAGCTCCGTGTTTGGCTCTATTGTGCTCCAGTCCTTGCTATATTCTAGTGAGGCTTGGGCGCCACTGTGGGACCGAGACGGCGTTGGATTCTTTAATGGGCTTCCTCAGTTCGCCTCATATTTGGTTACCCTGGCAGGATCTCTCTCATATGCCCCGGTCTCGCGGCTGGCGGGATAGTGAAATGGTCAGCTGTCGGATTCGCGATCTGTCCAATTGCGGCTTCTTTGGCGGGTGATCCTGTCCATCGTGTCATGTGTGAACATGGTCCGTTGGGTTTGGGGCCGACCGCCGGGACGTTCCGTAGCTCATGGTTGGCGTAATGTTCAGTGTTTTTTTTCTTCAGGAAATTGTGAGTTAGGGGGTGGGCCAGCCTGGCCTCTTACCCAGAGGAGGCCGGGCGATGTGGAAGCGACAGATGGATGTGGCTATGTGTATTCCAGCATCTGCTCCCATGAGTGAGTGAGTGAGTGAGTGAGTGAGTGATAAGTGACTGAGTGGGGGAGTGGAGTGAGTGAGTGAGTGTGCCCTTTGGGTCAGATGGTTCTGTTCACTTGTTACTGTTTGGCCATTTGACCAGAATGACTAGTGGCAGGGACAACCTAGCATCCTGGTGTTGACAAGGGCGTAAATCGAACGTGGGACATTACACTCCATGTGAGGACAGTAAGTCTATAGAGGCATAAAAATGACAATATGTTGTCGGTTTTTCGAGTTGGCAAGGTAATCCGATTGAGGTTGAAACACAGAGAAGTAAAGTTCGGAACCGCAATAATCGATCACAATGTGGCAAAACTGAAGGGTAACAGCTACTACCCCTACCCCCCCCCCCCCCCTCCCCTCCCACTTCAGGGAACAATTCGGTTCATGAACCGCTTTATCGCGTCATTGAATTGTTCTCGTTTCATCAACCACCTAATTTCAGAGGTCAAAAGACTGACCAGATCACCGGGTAGCAATCATGACAAACAAAATCCAAAAGCGTCTACTGTCATGGTGGATCGACGGTATTTCGCCCAGCGGGCCTAATCAGTGATCAATTTAAATTCGCTAGGAACTAATTGGTGACAATGCTATCGAAGAGTATTTTGTGGAGATGTTACTGAAATGACTTCAATGAATGCAAGTTGACCCATTACTTGACTTCCAGTGACCCATTCTCTAAAGGTCAGCGGAACTGCAACATTACATTGAAGATAATTAATTCCTTCGATTAGTTTAAGCAGAGAATCCACCCCAAACTTATTTTCAGTTGATGGACGGTGAAACCTACTATTATTAAAGAAGCGGAGGCGGCGTTCCTCATGCACGCGGGCGGGCGGGCGGGCGTTTTGGAAACCTCGTTTCCATGCACGCGGGCGGGCGGGCGGGCGTTTTCTCGAGTCAACGCACCTCTCTTCTCACTTTTCGCGTGTATATGCGCTATATAAGAACCGATGTAGCATACTATATTATTATTGTTATTATTATTGTTGTTATTATTATTATGATTATTATTATGATTCTTATTAATATTATTATCATTCATCAAACACCGGACTGCATACAGTGGGTTTAAAACCTAAAATAAACACCGGTGTTTTTTCTGAAAACCATTGTACTAAATGTCAACGATAACGGCCCAATATTAAAACTTCACAATATTATAATTGACTGGTTTTTGGAGATTTAATTAGCAAATACTTGGCATATCATCAGTTTAAACACGTAAATATGTGTTCAAATATAGAAACAAATCTGTATAAAATCTCAATCCCTAGTGTTTGAATAGTTTATGAATGTTTGTTTGGAACATTATTTTGAACCTAACATGTCCCCTAACTCCCATTATCCTCTTCAAACCGGTAACGATTGCAGGGAAATCCCCAAAATTGATTGCGAAATAACACCGACACGCTGGGGCGGGCGGAAAAGAATCGCTACATGAACGCGATTCGAGAAAACGCCGCCTTTCCTTCCGCCCCCGCCCCCCGCGTGCATGGAAAACGGCTCCGTTGAAAATAATCGCTGAGCGATTTAGACGCCCGCCCGCCGCGTGCATGGAAACGCCGGCTTTACGCAGTGTCTTATGCACCTTGGTGAGGGGGTGGGGGGTGGGGAAGGGGGAATACCTCCAAATGTGAAGTAGTGCAAAAATTACTTTTTTATCTTCATTACAGAATATGATGAACCGTATGCATGTGGATGCAACACAATTTTTTCGATATAATATATAATAATATATATATATATATATATATATATATATATATATATATTATATATATATATATATATATATATATATATAGATATTATATTATAATATATATATATATATATATATATATATATATATATATATATATTAATATATATAATATAATATAGATATAAATATATAGATTATATATATATTCTATATATATATATATATATGACTTTGACTTCGAAGTGATAAGTCGCACTCTTATACTTATAAAGGTGTACAAAGTCAGCATTACTTCTTTGGACTGCTCGGATTGCTTTTGGAAGATGAAACAATCGCAATTTGGAGCTCCAAACTATTTTCGTTTTTGTGTTATTACATCGATGTTGGGTCCAATGACGTCACAGGGAACCGAATAAATGTCGCCCATGAGTTTAACGCAGTAATTGCTCATTTCGTACTAATCAGACCGTGATTCAGTCTCAATCTCGATTCACATACAGAATTTCCAATTTACGTTTCGGAGAAATCCTGCCAACCAGAAATTTAACATAACACATAGTACATTGCACTGTGACAATAGTCATTGTATTGAAACTCACGAAATACGGAGAAATGCTACCAAATATTTATTTCACCATTGAAAAAAACAATAATGATGTATGGGACACACCTGTCACCGGTATACTTTGCTGAATTCCCTGGACCATAGCACAATAAAGGTATGTTTCTGAAAATACAGTCAGTAATGCGCCCACTTCCTGATAAGGACAAACTTTATCCCACATAAACGGGGCAGGGGCGTAAATTACACAATTTTGCAAGGGGGGTGTGTGAACGTTGGGACCGGACAAGATGTTCTGACTATTTTGAGACTATTTTTTTTTATCGGCGACCGTGGTGACGTTCACGACGAGGGGGAGGGAGGGGGGGGGGAGGAGGTTGCCAATCTTCCCGTAGGTGGCTTCGAACACGGTCCATTTGTTACAGTTTAAATGGCATTCTTCGTTCCACGAACATCCATCTTCGGGCGCCTATTCAAGGTTCCTTGAAAAACGGCTTTGGCCGCTTTTTTCCCAAGAAGACGACTTTTTGCCGCTTATGGCAGAGGACCGACTTTCAATATTCGGGGGGTGTCACCCCACACCCCTCCCCATATTTACGCCCCATGAGACATGGACAATCTATTTGCCAGCGTGAAGGAACTAAGCTAACAATAATAATTGCCTGCTGTGAGCATGATCAAAACCACAGGTTGAAAAACATTCACTTCTTTACGCGTGGACAGGTTTCGTCCCTTGGAAAATGGAGTTATACCATTTTTCGCAGGTGTCCTTAGATGCAATTTGGGTCAATATAGCCCACCTACATACATATTACTCCCTGTTTCTATAAGAGAATTATGTTATACATTTAGTGAGAAATAAACCACAAAGTGCAAAAAAAGCCCAGTGATTTCTGGACTGACCCCTCATTCTGATCAAGCTATAAGGGCTGCTGATCATCTGATGACATGTAGGCTATTATTCTGGGGAAATTTACATGACCGAATATGAGATTCCTCAATCCAGGTGTGGCGGCCGGCGGGTTCTAGTGTCACAAGCCACAATGGTCAGATGACATGTGTTACTCCAATTTCCTACTTCTTCTCAAAATTACAACACCGATATGTCAACAACAAAACCGTAGGGTTGTTGCCACTCTCCATAAGGAACGCTATTACACACCCAAATTTTAGTCAATAGGGCCAAGCGTATGGGACTCTGGTGACCTCAGATGACATTTAATCTACTCCCCCAATGATAGGATCATGGTACTTTTATTTATCGAGTTTCATCCTCCAGGTGGGTGGAGGGGTTGAGTAATGGCGGGTTTAAAAGCCAAAATTTTGTCTTCCATAAGTTCCATGCAGACCCGTTATCGTCTTCGTCTGGTAGTACCGCATCCTTTCCCTATTGGTAGCATTGTGATCCCAGTTCACATAATTAGTGGGTGTTGCCAAAATACCAAAAACAAGTCGATCTATTCCATCCAGATGATTCTTCTGATGATACTGTAGTTTAGGTGTGTGAGGAACTGATTGTCGATGATAGTTGGAAAATTATATTCGTGCTCAGGAGTGAAATGCCCGTGATCACTCTGAGTTTCCTGTGGGTGACTTGACGGATGGTCTGCACTTTCATTATTACCTACAACATACGAGCTGAGCATCCGCCGGCTGAGCATTTCCTTTCGAAGCTTGCCGAAAGCTGAGGCTATGTCAATTATCAATACAAATTAACAATACAAATACAAGGTGGAGTCTGACTGGATAGACTATCATCGTGGTTACGCAGTGTGGCAAACCGAAGCAGCTTAGTTAATCAATTACATTATGTCTCACTGATTTGTGATACCAATTGACTGGATTAAACAATTGTTGACTGAAGTTACGCTTGATAAACGCATAAAACGAAGATTGGCAGAAGTAGTATTCGAAGCCCAATAAAAGTTTCAAGTTAGGCTTAAGTGGATTATTTAGATTTGGTAACCTTGACTAAGTTACTGTAGTATTGTCGGCCTAACCGTAACGTAAGGCCTCCTCGCTAGGAGGGCAGGGGCGCTCAAATCAAAGTAGGCCTAGATAGGCTAGACTAATTATTACATGGGGTAAATTATTGTCGTATAAAGTGTAAAACATTGTGTTAGGCCGTGTAGTAGCATGGTGCCATCCTCAAATGCGAACCTAGCACTCTGACTGCAATAATTCCTTTGTATGATCAGACTGAGTCGATAACTAACTAATACAAAATGATACCTAAACGGGCCAGGACCAGTGAAAATTCAGGGAACTAAGTGAAGAATAATACAATCAGTAACTTTTATTTTGAACCGCACCTCACTTAGGCATTTGCAACTGAGTTTTTTTGGACCTGGGGCCCCCCCCCCCCCCACCATAAATTCAGGACTTTTTTCTCAGGAAGTATATAACAGGTACAAGAAGATACCCAATTGTACTGAATGAGAAATTGTGATTTGACTAAAGAAGAACGATTGGAACAGTCACAAGACTGAAAACAATTTGCTAGATTTTGGGAGTTAGGCTACAAGCTTAGGATACGAATTTAGTGTGGCTAGGTATAGGACAGGTGCGCAAATTGAGCGTAGTTGACGATAGTTGTATGTAGTCGGACTATGTGAAATCTGTGACTGACCTCTCAATAACTGGGAGACGGATTGCCCATCCTGATGCGAACAAATTCAATCAACTATATAGTATATATAGTAAACTGGACCCCGCTCGGGTCGCTAAAGAGTAACAGATGGTTTTATTCCGTTTAGTTTCGTAACTGAAAGCCAATTGAAATACACAAATTTGGCCAGCATTCATTTATTACGGAAAAATGGAATGCCTGAAATTAGTCAATATTTCACAGTTAGCAGATGAGGTGGACAGGAACGGGATAGAGTGCTCTGCCTGCAATGGCCGAGGTCCCTGGTTCAAACTTGGTATCGACAAATCCTACCATGATACAATTTCAGCTGCTCTTTTTTCTCGTGTAAGAAAAGTGGCTGCACTCACGTTCTGTCAACGGGGACATTGAATGGCGTCCCAGGAGGCAGGAATTTCCTCGCCCCTGCCTCATCATGTCTGGACAATTATTCGAGAAGAAGAGAGCGAGGCAATGTTCTTGGCCACGATCCACACTGAAGATCAGTGCGGAAATGTACATAGTGGTGGTGGTGAGCATGTCCTTAATTGTTGTATAATAACTAACGAAAGAGAGAAGCTGCCCAGCCCATACAGGAAACTACTTTACCATACGGCCAGAGAAATTAACCCAAGTAGTTCTGTTCTGGTATTCGTACTTGCACTATCCATGCCGAGTGCCCATGCCAACTGTTGTACCTCTCGCCCTCCCTGTGTCCTAATGTAGGCTGTACCCCAATTCCATTGCCACATTTTTGTCCATACACCCAAAGATATTGTGTGAAAGGTTTTCCTTTGGTATGGTTCCAGCTCACCAAGTTATCATGAGTCCATCACTGCACTGGTGAGTTGTGCTTGTCTATTGAAATATGTTCTTCTGTCAAGCGTTAATTATATCTCATTTGGTGGGCTCTGGGAAAAAATGGGCCAGCCAGATTCACCTCAATTTTGGGTAAAATAATAATTAGCTTCTCCAGTAAAAGGGGAAAAAATATTCGGAAATGCACTCGATTGATGAATATTGATAATAATCACTGTTTATATTCATTCATTGTCATGCCTGCCGGCCTGTAAGTAATAATCTTATTATATGCAACTGATCGACTCAAGTTATCTCATTTTCCTCATGATTAGCGCCACTATCTATACAAGGCGTCCAAGGATTTTCTAACTTACCCACTGTTACAGGCAGCTATGGCCTATATATATGAATTGTTTGTGGCAGCAGCCCATGGAAAGTGATGAGATATTAGGGTAACAAAACTGTATGCTAATTTTTTCCCAGCTCAAAGCCACCAATTCCCAAGATGAGCATCATGTTGAAATCAGCAATGCTACCAGGTACTTACACTACCTGACAATATAAGCTTTTCTGTCTTCTCCTACTATCAGAGGTCTGACCCTCGCTCCCCAGTTTTACAGTCTAGAGGTGGGGTGCCGTCACCTGTGGCGTACCCTGACCCCTATACAAAGTAAATGGGGCCAATCCCTCATTCTTTCTTTGCTTCTTCGTAACATGGCCTACATGTTGGGATAGGCGACTGCCAACATAGCAAACCATAGGTTCAAATTCAAATTTGACACTGGCCTGTACTTGTATTTGTGAAGCTGGGTCAAAATACAAGGATGGGAACCACTGGCTATAGCCCTGCCATCCCGCCGACAGTATAAGATGTTAGAAATTGAAAACACAGATTTTGGTCGTGCCTGCACGAGTTCAGTTGTTGGTGTTTATGTATGTGTATGTAACTTTTCTAGATGTGTGGTCCGCTTTCTCGTAGCAGGATTCCCTCAGAATTGGATGAACTATTTCGATGAAATTTTGTATGTGAGTGAATGCGAATTACAAACACAATCTGATGAAATATGCTAAGTCATCTTATTTGCATACTTATGTGAATTTTAAGATTTTTCACCGTTCAGTCCCAAAACTTTTTTTAACAAATATTCAAGGCTCACTGACGTATTCAATGTGGGGGGGGGGCTTTTGGCCAAAATCTTAAAGTTGGTGGGATTTTCACTGGAAACGGTGAATATAGTTTACCTTTAGTTGTGAATTCTTTCAACTGGATTCGGTTCTCTGGAGTCATTCAATGTGGCCAATTTGCATAAATTTTTCTTCAATTTGTTTGCTGG
Organism: Sclerodactyla briareus; assembly: GCA_026419785.1. NCBI lineage: Eukaryota > Metazoa > Echinodermata > Holothuroidea > Dendrochirotida > Sclerodactylidae > Sclerodactyla > Sclerodactyla briareus. The sequence goes on from JAODTK010002577.1 coordinate 93,337, forward strand.
ATTCTCATGACACTTGATGAATATGGTCTATTGGTCTACTGTCTACCTCTAGTCCCCAAAATTGCTAACTATTTGAGCACTGGGGTTTCTTGAGTTATTCAAGTGGTTAAATACTTTTTAAATAACAAGATAAAAAGGTTTTTTTTTTAGGCTACCAGCGTAGGCCACGAATTTAGTGTTGCTACAGGTATAGGACCGGTGCGCAAATTGAAGCGTAGTTGACGATAGTTTTGTATTATCGTATGTGAAATCTTGACCTTACTATCAACTTAGACTGGAGACGATTTTCCCATGCCTGGATGCTAACAACTTCTCCATCACTATATGTAGATATAGTATAACTGGGGCGCTCGGGTCGCCTAACGAGTAACAGATGATTTTCATTCAGGTTATTTTCGTACCTGACCCAATTCATCACCAAATTTGGTCAGCATCATTATACTTGAAAAGGGAATGCCTGAAATTGTCATATTTCCCAGTTAGCAGATAGTGACAGGCTGGGAGAGTGCTCGCCTCATGCCGAAGGCCCTGGTTCAAACTTGGTGTCGACAAATCCGACAATGATACCAATTTCCAAGCTGCTCTTTTCTCGTGTAAGAAAGTGGCTGCACTCACGTCTGTCGCGGGACATTGAATGCGGTCCAGATCAGGAATTTCTCGCCCTTCCTCATCAATGTCTGGACAATATTCGAGAAGAGAATGCGAGGCAATGTTTCTTGGACACGTCCACTGAGATCATGTCGGAAATGTATCATAGGTGGTGAGAGATGTCCTTAATTGTATGGATATAACTAAAGAAAGAAGAAGCTTCCAGCCCTACAGAAACTCATTTTACCATACCCAAAGAAATACCCAAGGTATGTGTCTGTCTGTATTCGTAATTAGTCACTATCCATGCAGATTGCCATGCCAACCTGTTGTACCTCTCCCCTGTGGCCGTAAATGTGCTGTACACCAATTCATGGCACACATTTTCCAACACCAAAGATATTGTGTGAAGGGTTTTTTAACTTTGAGTATGTTCACAAGCTCCCAGTTATCATGAGTCATCACTGCACTGGTGCGTTGTGCAATTGTCTATGAAATATGTTCTTTCTTTCAAAGAAGTAATTCGTAATCTCTTTTGTGGGCTCTGAAAAAATGGTCCATCCATATTTACTCAAATTTGGGTAATATATTTAGCTTTCTCCATAAAAGGGAAACAATATTCGGAAAATCACTCGATTTGATGATATTGATATATTCACTGTTTAATTCATTCATTGTTTCCTGCAGGCACTGTTAAGTAATAAATTGATTTAGTGCACTGACGACTCAATTACTTCCATGTACTCATGAAGCGCCACTACATACAAGGCGTCCCAGGATTTCTAACTACCCACTGTAACAGGCAGCATGGCCTATATATATTATTGGTTTTTGTGGCAGACAGCCATGGAAAGTGAATGAGATATTTAGGTGTAAAAAACTGTATGCTAATTTTTTCCCAGTCTCAAAAAGCCCACCATTCCAAGAAGACCAGCAATGTTTAAAGCAGCATGCTACAGTAATTACAATACCTGACAATATAATCTTTTTTCTTCTCCTACTATCAGGAGGTCTGACCATCTCTCCCAGTTAAGTCTAGAGGTGGGTTCCTTCCCCTGTGGCGGACCCTGACACCCTATACAAAGTAAATGGACATCCCTCATTTCTTCGTCATGGGCTACATTTGGTAGGCGACTGCCAACATAGCAAACCATAGGTTCAAATAATTCAAATTAACACTTGGCCTGTACTAGTATTTGTCTGAAGCTGTCAAAATACAAGGATGGGAACCACTGGCTACTATCCTGCCATCCCCACACAGTAATAAGATTTGAGAAATTGGAAACCAGATTTTTGGTCTTGCCTCACTAAGTTCAGTTTTGTTTTTTATGTATGTTGTATTATTTTACGTATGGTGTCCCGCTTTCTCTGTTAGCATATTCCTCAGATGGTATGAACGATTTCGATGAAATTTTGTATGTGATGAATGCGAATACACAATCTGATGAAAATCTAATCATCCTTATTTGCATACTTATGTGAAAGTTATACGATTTTCACGTTCAGTCCAAACATTTTTTTAACAAAGCTTCAGGCCACTGAAGTCATTCAATGTGTCTATTTTGCCAAATCTTTAAAGTGGGTGGGATTTTCATGAAACCTGGTGGGTATGTTTTACCTTTAGTTTGTGCATTCTTTGCAAGGATTCAGGTTCACTGGAGGTCATCAAGTTTCCCAATTTGCATAATTTATGCAATTTGTTTGCTGGATTCCCTGAAACCTTGATGAATTAGGGTCTATTGGTCTACTTCTCCTCTAGCCCCCAAATTGCTAACATATTGATCACTGGTGTTCTTGAGTTTATTCATGTGTATAAATAATTTTCTTAATAAAAAGACAGTTTGTTTGCTTTACTAGGAAACATATTAATTGCGGTCCACCATTGGTCTGAGATATTTAAAATTTAGAAAATGGGTCCCTGGAAGTCAAGTATTGGTCTATTTGCATGTTGGACAATTTTTAGCCACATTTCCACGAACTTGGTACGCTTTGTTAACTTGGTAAACAATCAGTCCTCATGAATTTAAAATTGGTCACTGCTTAGTAGCGATTATAGCTGTTTCTGCCCTAAATGCTAACCCCAAAATCTGAAACAACACATGGATGCCTTGTGATTGTTCGCATATTGACTGATGGAAGAAACACTGTTCACGCAACTAGCAAGACACTGGGGCGATCGCCTGAGTTGTAAACTATTTTGTGAAAACCTGGTCCTCTATTCATTGAACATACTTCATCGATCTACACAGTTCTTTTTCATCCGAGTACAGTAAAACGATTTAGCACAAATTTCCCAATGAATTTGCAAACAGATGTTAGAACTGATGTTGAATGGGATAGCATCTGTAGTGAAGAAGTTTGACAGGAAAGTTTCAATTGTGTTAATTCTCCTCATTTCACACCGGGGCATGAATACACAGAGACTGCTGCAAATTATGGTAGAAATAAACTTCCTTCAAGAACCGCCAAATTCCGCAGAGATACAGGCAGGGATACTCTGTAGGAGTTGGCCGGAAATGGTCCCGTTTCTCGTAATGCGTTCCTGGAAGAAATATTCAACTGTTGGTAAATATTCGCTGGGTGCCAGAGACAGAAGAGCCAGAAGAGTTATTCTGAATGCAGCTGGAGATGGGTTAGATGGTCACAATTCGTGAGTAGGTCAACTGATTTGCATACTTGTCCCATACCTATCAGCCACTAAGTTTGTAGCTGAGTCATTACCCTAATTACGAAAATCAGAAATTACATGTACTTATAGTCACCTCCCCCCCCCCTCCCGCCTTTCATCATCCCATATTGCATTGAACACCTGTAGCTTGAAACCACAAGGTTTAGGCTTAGCGTAAAATAGCTATTAGGTCATTTTATCTGTGAAGTTTGATGCAAAATCTTCAAGTGTGTCAATTTTACGATTATTACAATATTAAATATTGAGACGAAATGGGCGTGAACAGCATCAAAATATTTCCTAAGATTATTGCTGGAAAAGGAGGCATTGTTAGAAAACGTCACCTACCCTTTGTCGATGAATTGTATTCTGAGTGGAAAATTCTAGAAGACCTTTTAGTTCTCCATTGTATATTTAGCCTTGACAATACGAGATCAGAATGAACACAGTGTTCCAAACCGCCATCTGCCATTTTTGGGCGATCCATCGCTTATGTGCAAGAAATATAGATAGGAAAAGCATTGTGTCCTACTGGGAACGCGAACGACCTAGTGGAAGTTCAACAATGGATTTTGCATAGAGTATTCTTCAGTGATGCGTTTGGCATGGCTCACTCACGGCTACAACACAGTATTTGCAGTATTTGCCAGGATTCAGCTGTACACTGCAATTCGGCCACTATACTGAATTCATATAGAGCTAGTAACACCTCAATTTTCTTCCCCCAATTATTCTCAATGAGTCTTTAGGCTGCGGGGAGCACTCTACAAGTTCATCATGTCTTTTCTGTCCGTCGTTTGTCCGTTCTGTCGTTGCTTCACTCATAACATCTGAACCGTACATGAGATCAGGTTGAAACTTTGTGTTGATGATGTCATTCACTGGCTAGGCTGAGTTACATTTTCGTTTGCATAGCGTGATCAGATTTTCAAATATTCCAATTGATTACCACAAATAATCTTTCCTTCCATTCCCATTGAGCGCTCTGTGAAGAGTTGTTTACATTACTCCCTATGCTCTCAGAGCAGGCATTAGCTAGAAGGGACTGTTTATAAAATCATCTGTCAGCACTGAGGTGGATGAATAGAGGAATGGGGTGACTTGCAGGCAGTTCTGTTGGAAGATCTGCCTCACTTGTAGTGCTTTTAGGTGCTGGCGTACTTCAGCCTGTGTGGCACTACATCCAGGGTGGAATTATTTGGGGCAATGGGCAGTTCCAATTGTGTTTTCCACTGTTTCCTGCTACAGGCCTAGGAATAAGTTGTGCTGGGTACACATAAGTTTGTGCTGGGTACATACAGGTATGGCGAATATCCAGGCCTAGAATGATTGTGCTGCGTACACATACCATTGTGTTTGGTACCTACAGGTATTGCAAATATACAGGCCTAGGATGAGTTGTGCTGTTTACAACATAAAGTGTGGGCTGGGTTCATACAGGTATGCAATAACAGGCCTAGGAATGAGGTTGTGCTGGGTACACCATAAAGTTGGCTGGGTTCATACAGGTATCAAAAATTACAGGCCTAGGAATGAGTTGTGCTGGTTACATATAGAGTTGTGCTGGGTACATTATAGCAAATATACAGGCCTAGGAATTGGTTGTGTCGGGGTACAAGAAGTTGTGCTGGGCACATTTTCAAATATTTGGCCAATGCGGTAGACATTTTAAAGTCTTCCAAGCTGAGTCAGTAAAGTCATTGATGTGACATACAATAATGTGGAATGGTGGAGACATGCAGGTATTCGCAGAGGATCCAGCTACCGAGACGTTTCGACTTGCCGCTTGTTGCATTAACTTGTGATTAACACTGAATTGTTTTTTCTCGACGCTGATTCGGGATAAATGATGCTGGTTGTGGGGAACCTTTCTACTCATGCAGTCAGTGTTATCAGAGCTAGTGGTTCCTAAGTCTACGGAGTATTAGGGGATTTGAGGTCAAGACTCTGTGGGGCATATTGAACTATCATGTAAAAAACTGCAAAAATCTTCAACATCCTTCTCTTCCTACAGAGTAGGTGGAGTACTAGATAACTTTTGTCCAGCGTTATCTTGATAGTGTAATTCAATAGCCTTCCAAATTTTGACCAAACTGTGGCACCATGTTATTGACCGTTGTTCATCTCCAGCTACAAAAGTCATGAACGGTACATAATCATAAGCTATTGTGAAAGGCTGAACGGCCAGCCCCAATGTGAGGAAAAAAAATCAAATGCATTCTCGTCGATGATAGCATTACATTTTCCTTAAAAAAAAAAAAAAAAAAAATTACAATTATGCGTGAAGGTGGCCAAGCGTAGCTCTAACACATGGTGTGTTCTTGGAAATTGGGGATAGCTGCATCGTCTAGGGTTCTTGGGCCCACTGAAGTAGTCCATGAATTTTGATATGAGGGTTTCTAGGGGAGGGGTGTCCCCATCTACTAATTTGCCCGAATCCAATAGGTTATGATCGGTTTGTATTAAAAGCGACACAAAACCACGGCCTACTGTTTCCGCAGGAATCACGCATTTTTTTTGCGCATTGGATATCATCATTATTTCCCCTATAGGCGTAGGTGTCATAGTTTGGGAGGGGTTTTTTTCATCATTCTGCCCTTTTTTTGCCCGAACTGGGAGGTCTAGCTCGTTCCTCCCCCTTGCCTTGCCTATGTTGTTGGATATCCGACCCAACAATGAACTATTCAAGCAATCGACTGGTAATTGAGGAGAGCGGGAACAACATAAGTGCAAATGTTGTTGGAGGTATCCACGCACCCTCCTCGTATGCCAGTTCCTTCTATATCTATAGAAACTTGCCGGCAGCTCCAAATGGGTAAAAAATTGTGTATAGAACTGGTCCTACTGCGCTCGAAGCGCACAACATTTTTGCACACTGTTTGGATTATGACCAAAATTGGGGCTGCAGAGAGAATTCGATGCAATCTGACTAGCAATGGGCATAGAGAGCCGCATAAGTGCCAAATGTTGTTGTCATTGAAGTGGAAAATTGAAGCAAACAAATTGGGGAATTCGATGGGGGGCCATGGCCCCCTTCTGTCTACGCCATTGCTGGGGCCAGCAGCCATCTTGGGGTTATCTCTACCCCCAACTGGTATTGTCGGAAGTCAAATGCAATAGCTCTGCCCATTAACTTGATGATCATAACATAGGTGATGTCATCATGGCCATTGTAGTGCTCAATGGGAGGGTGGGACTCGTTGAGTTAAGAATTTTTTGGGTCAGTGGTCATCTAGTTGTCATTTCAAGTCAAAAAGGTATTGCATCCTGCTTTGAATATTTACATTGTTTGGTTTGAGGTGAAGCACTGTTAGTGCTCTAGTGTGGGGAATACCTGTATTAATTAATGAAATCACAGAAAAAATCCCATTGTGCAAACATGTGGCTCACAGTTGAACAACATATAATTATCTATGCATTCCATTGTTCATTGTAATCATAATACCACCCTCTGCAGAATTTTGTTATAATCTTTCTCTCACCAATTACCCTCCCCACCTATCAACAACATACAGCGAACCCCTCTCATAGACGATTATTATTCAAAGTGCCTCAATGTGTGACAAACTATATTTGCAGGGTTGTACAATATGACATATGGAAATGCGATAATCTAAGCACAATACACATGCTTCAACTCAAAGGCTCCATATTTAGTTTTTCTCCACATTTTTCCTTTGATGTTATTAATGTCAATGTACGCTTTCTACATCCGTCCCCACCGATCAAGATTGTTGAAAATACAGTACAACCATTGCCCAAACAGGTGTGATTTGAGAATCCACTTAGTCTGTTTTCTGCTTGCATAAAGTATGTCGGTTTTCTGTTGTGTTAAACTGCTACCTAGTATAACAGTAACAAACTGTTTAACTCAGATCATATTTTCTATCATTCAGTCTGTCGGCATCCATTCATGCACATTACTGTTTATTCCTGATAGGGAAAGCCCGCACACCACGCTGCTATTGCAAACATGTTAGCAGCGTGTTATTTAGACATTGATTCACGGAACTAGCACTCGTATTGATTGACAAATGTTCAAAGCGCATTGTACCCCCAAAAACAGATTGGGGCAGAGATGCAGCTACACAGACAAAAAAAAGTCTCAATTTTAACCTTTCCCACTAACTGTGCATATTCCATCTTCCAGCTAGCTAGATCTGGCATTATTGTTTCTTGACGAGTGGCCCATCGTATTGATTGTGGTGACTGGCCTCAATTTGTGACTTATATACAGGACTATGAATCTAGCTTCTCACTGGACCTTCTATCAAGCCCAAGAAATCATAAATTGGTCAAAAATGCCGACCTGTTCACTTTCCTAGTATAAACTCCTAGATTGAACATTGGGTACACTGTATACAAGAAAGGCCCTTGTGGGATTTATGTGGCTGGTATTCATTGACATTGCTTCAAGTTTGGACGAAAAAAAGCTCCTTACTCTTCCTCATACCTAAGCGATATTTGGGTTTGCGTCAACTGTGGGATTGACACCTAGAACTCTCTCCCCAAAAACAATCTGGGTGATTGTTATACCTTCACAATTGATTCTCGGAAAGCGTCCCTGTCTCGATCCCGGGAATCGGTGTCCAGTTTTTCGGCCGTTGGACCCTCACCTCCATCTTTATGGACTCTTTCAGTCTCAGTGAATACGTTACATGCCTGTGAAACCGACTTGGCTAACAGCGATGGAGACAATAGCCCATTTACTGTGTGTGGGCTGCAGGGCCCATTGTGCATTAACGTTTGGAGGTTGGGGTGACAGGCTTGTAATCTGTTGTACACACTCGGTAACTCTCTTTCATACAAGTTTGGCTTTCTACTTTTGGGATCCTTTTTAAACTGCTATCATTTGGATGGTATTCTTTTGGCTAGCCCGATTTCCACACCTGGCAACTTTTGCAGAGTCGTGCAACTGAATCACGTTTTGATAGGTTTGCACATGGCTGCTTAGAATGTCTTTCATAAGTTCGAAACTGGGGGACCCCCCTCTGTGTTCAGTAGGTTCACTACTGTATGTGCAGTATTAATACAGTGACATATATGTTGTGGGGTTACTTCCGAATCATTAGCCTGTTTGTAGAATTTCATTTTTGGCAGATTAGATGTTATCCAAAAACCTTGTTTCTCTGGTTGCTTTGGATTGAAGCTTGACGTCCTAAGCCCACTCACTTTCGTCGTTGAGGCACCTGGTCACATCACTTTTTTCCGGGAGGGGGGTCAGCCAGCTAGCTGTCAGTTGTGACTTATCGATCATCAGTGAGCATTACGTTATTAGTGTTATTGATAATAGCTGTTAACCAACCCACAGGAGGGCCACTCTTTTCGAACGTTTACATTTTTGAGACTTTTTGTTTCATGTTGCCGGAACACACAACTTGAAGCAGTTCATACAGACTTTCAGTGATTGACCAAGTTACCGAGGCTTGCGGTACTAAATTTCATGTCAGTGATTTTAATTAATAGCAATGGCATACTATTACAACTCTCTTAATAGTAACTCCTGTAGCCTACCTCACTAGCCGGGAATCTTCCATGCTTTGTGAGTGCTTTAGTTGTATGTACAGCATGCTACAGTTTGGCAATAAATCCCACGTTCACGTGGACTCGTGATAGTAGCAGTCCATCTTGGCCTGACCAGTGGTAATGTTGCAGAAGGAAAACATCAGACAGCATTGAGAAATATTTGGATTTATTTGGATTAGGCTTTGCTACCCGGTCATACCGCCATGCAAAGTTTTTGTCAGGGAGTGATTAAGCTGAAGGAAGTCTCGAGCTCGGTAAGTTCCTCGGATTTGCAGAGAGGGGGGGATATGATGAGGTTGCAATTTATACTTTGCAGATGCTCATTGGTGTTTTGAGACGTGACTCCAAAACTTTCTTGAGGGCATCCATACTTGTACATAACATCTTTTTCACACACACAGATTGCTCATCGTTGCTCTGGCCCTCCCCACCCCCAATTCTCTGTGGACCCCCATGCCGAATGTAGTATCACTTAGGTGTAAGGCTAGAATCCCACAGGTGCACATTTGGGATGCCACATGAGCCGTTAAAACACAATCAACGATATGGTGGGATGCCTGGAAAGACACTACTTCATCATACTGTAACATGTATAGTAACTCATGAACCTTGATTGCCAATTATGATTAGCCCTTAGTGTTAAATCAAACAAAGCTTGAATATAAAAACAAAAAGGCCCTGGAACCCCACCTTTTTGGATTTAAACTCCCTTTAAGACTATTAGAAGGGGATGGGCTCAACAATAAATGTAAGCTCACATGCACTACCGGTAGTATGAAGGCCTACAATTTGAGAGTCTCTCACTAGCTGTGATGTAGCTTTGGTTGCCTTTCTTGGGAGTCATTCATCTTCAAGTTTGGTAGGTGTATAGCCATCGTTCATTATTGATGGCATCTTGCACATATACATGCTCATCTATCCTGAGCGCTACCAAGACATGTAAATCCTGTATTGGCATGTCCCCCACCCAGCTCTATATTAACATCATTCTGCTGCCATAAATTTTCTCATTGGTCTTTAGCTGCGGGGACTCTCTACAAGTCATCATGTCTTTGTCTGTCCGTTCGTTTGTCCGTTTCTGTTCGTTGCTTCACCCTACATCTAAACCGTACATGAGATCAGGTTGAAACTTGGTGGGTTATGATCATTCCAGCTGCTAGGCTGAGTTCATTTTTCGTTTGCTGAGCGTGATCAGATTTCAAATAATATTCAATTGATTACCACAAATAATCTTTCCATTGCCCCATTCCCATTGGAGCGCTCGTGAAAGAGTTTGTTTACATTACTCCTAGCTCTTGCAGGCACGGCAGTATCTAGAAGGGACTGTTATAAAATCATCTGTCCACTGATGTGGTGGAAAATAGAGGCAATGGGGGACTTGCGGCAGTTCTGTTGGAAGATCTGACATCACTTGTAAAGGTGCTTGTAGGTGCTGGCCGGATTCAGCCCTGTGTGGAACTACATCCATTGTGGAATGAATGGGCAATGGGCAGTTCCAATTGTGTTTCCACTGTTCACTTCTACAAGCTAGGAATAAGTTGTTGCTGGGTCCACATAAAGTTGGCGGGTACATACAGGTAGGGCGAAATAACGGCCTAGGGAATGAATTGTGCTGCGTACACATACAATTGTGTTGGGTACATCGTATAGCAATATACAGGCCTAGGAATGATTGTGTTGGTACCATAAGTTGGGCTGGGTTCATACAGGTAGAGCAACTATACAGGCCTCGGAATGAGTTGTGCTGGGTACACATAAAGTTGGGCTGGGTCATCCAGGATAAAAAATTACAGTCCTAGAATATTGTGGCTGGGTACACAGAAAGTTGTGCTAGTTCATACAGGACTGTTTGCAAATATACAGGCCTAGGAATGAGTGGTGGCTGGTTACACATAAAGTTGGGTTGGGTTCATACAGGTATAGCAAATATACAGGCCTAGGAATGCGTTTTGTTCTGGGTAACCATAATTGGGCTGGTCTGCAGGTATAGCAATAGACAGGCCTATGAATGAGTTTTTTTGCTGGTAACATAAAGTTGGCTAGGTTCATACGGTACTGAATAGCAAATATACAGGCCTAGGAATGAGTTGTGCTGGGTAAACCTAATGTTGTGCTGGTTCAATACTGGTATAGCAATATATCGGCCAGGAAGATTGTTGCTGGTACACATAAATTTTGTTGGTCTGGGTTCATACAGTGTACATACAAATATACAGGCCTAGGATGAGATTGTGCGCGTACACATAAAGTTGTGTTTGGTATATGCAGTATGGAAAATATACAGCCCTATGAGTGAGTTTGTGCTGGGTCACACATAAGCTTGTGCTGGTACAGACATACATAGCCAATATACAGGCCTAGGACTTGGTTGTTCTGTTACATATGAGTTTTGCTGGGCACATATTTCAAATATTTGGCCAATGCGGTAACCTGTTTTTTAAAGTCATTCCAAGCTGAGTTTCCATTAAAGGTCCAATTGAATGTGAACATACAATAATTTGATGGTGTAGAACATGCATTGTAAATTCGCCGAGGAACCAGCTACCAAAGAAAAGACTTTCGACTTGTCGCTTGTTTGCATTAACATTGTGATTAACCCTGAATGTTCTAGCGATCGCTGATTCGGGATAAATGATGCTGGTGTGAAGGAACCCTTTATACTCATGCAGTCAGTGTTTCATCATGACTAGTGGTGCACCAAGTCTAAACGGAGTATTAGGGGGATGAGGTCAAAGATCATGGAGGGGGCATCTTGAACTCTCATGTAAAAACTGCAAAAATCCTTCAACATCCTTCTCTTCCTACAGATTAGTTTGGATTACTAGATATTGTCAGCGTTAATCAGATTAGTGTACATGCAATAGCCTTCCATAAATTTTGACCAAACTGGGGCAACCATTTTAGTGACCGGGTTCATCTCCAGCTACAAAAGTCATGAAAGGACATTAATAATAAGTATATTGTTAAAGGCATGAACCAATGTGAGGAAAAAAAATTCAAAATGCATTCTCGTCGATGATAGCATTAAATTTCCTTAAAATTACAAATTATGGCGTGAAGGGTGGCCAAGCGTAGCTTCTAACACAGGTGTGTTCTTGAAATTGGGATAGCGCAATCGTCTGTGTCTGGGGCCCACTGACGTACCAGAATTTGATAGGAGGGGTCTACGGGGAGGGGGTGTCCCCATAACTAACTAATTTGCCCGAATTCAATAGTTATGATCGGTTTGTATTAAAAGAAAAAAGACAACAAAACCCGGCTATGGTTGCGCCGAAGCACCAATTTGTTTTGCGCATTGGATACACTATGATTTCCCCTATTAGGCTACGGGTTCATATTTTTGGAGGGTTTTTTCATCATTCTGGCCCCTGTTTTTGCCCGAACTGGGAGGGCTATCTAGTGCCCTCCCCCCTTGCACCTGCCTTGTTGGTTGGATTCGCACAAACAAGTGAACTATTCAAGCACCTGACTGGGGATTGAGGACAGCGGGACCAACATAAGTGACAAATGCTGTTGTAGGGGTATCTACGCACCTCCTCGATGGCTCAAGTTTTCTATGAATCTATATAAACTTGCCGCACAACTCAAATGGGTAAAAAATTGTGTATAGAACGGGTACTACTTCCGCCGCGGAGCGCACAAAATTTTTGCACACTGTTTGGATTATGACCAAAAAATTGGGCTATCAGAGGAGAATTCGAGCCATCTGACTACGCAAATTTGAGGGAAGAGAGAGCCGCATAAGGTCCAATGTTGTTGTTCATTGAGTGAAAAATTGAAAGAAAACTTGGGGGAATTCGTGGGGGGCCGTGGCCCCCCCTTCTGGCTACGCCATGCTGGGGCCAGCATCCATCTTGGGGTTATCTCTACCCAAAGGTATTTCGGGAGTCAATTCAATATCCTGCACATTTACTTGGATCATCATAACAATAAGGTGATCCGTCATCAGTGTCTATAGTGCTCTTTGGAGGTTGGGACTCGTTAGAGTTCAAGAATAAGAATTTGATGTCTGTGGTCATCTAGTTGTCATTTCAAGTCAAAAAAGGTAATTGCATCTGCATTTGAATTACATTTGGTTTGGTTTGAGTGAAGGCCTGTTAGGCTCTAGTTGTGGGGAATACCTGTATTAATTAATGAAATCACAGAAAAAATCCCAATTGTGCATTAATGTGGCCGTCCGTCACAGTTGTTTGAAACAACATATAATTAGCTATATGCATTCATGTTCATTGTAATCAGAATAATACCACACTCTGCAGAACTTTTGTTTTAATCTTTCTCTCACCAAGAGTAACCATCAACCACCTATCAAACAACAACAGCGAACCCCTCTCATAGACTTGTATATTATTCAAAGTGAAATCAATGTGTGACAAACTATATTTGGCAGGGTGGTTTTACAAATATGACATGATGGCGAAAATTGCTTTTACATGGATTCAATGACCACCATAACATGCTTCAACTCAAAAAGGCGACCTATTTAGTTCTGTGATCCAGCAGTTTGTCCTTTGGATGTTCATTACTGTCAAATTACACTTTCTACACCCAGGCCCACCCGATCAAGATTGTTGAAATACAGGTACAACCATTGACAGCCAAAAGTGTGATTTGAGTCCACTAGTCTGTTTCTGGCTTGCATAAAATTATATGCGTTCTGTTGGTGTTAAAAACTGCTACCTAGTATCCAATTAACAAACGTTTAACACTCTTCAATATTTTTCTAGCATTCCTTCTGTCGGCATCCAGTATGCACTTACTGTTTATTCTGAAGAGCGCACACCCCTCTGCTATTAGGCCAAAACCTGTTAGCACGTGTTATTTAGGACATTGATTCCCGGACTAGCACTCGTATGGAATTGACCAAATGTTCAAAAGACGCATTGTCCCCCCCCAAAAACAGATTGGGCAGATATCAGCTACACGACATAACAAAAGCTCAATTTTACCTTTTCCCACTAACCTGTGCAGTATGTCCACCTGCCAGCTAGCAGATCTGGCCTAATTTATGGCCTGGGGTGCCACCATGGGATTGATCGTGGTGATCTGTCCCTCCTCCAATTTGTGACATATATACAGGACTAGGAATCTAGGATTCTCACTGACCTCTAATAAGCCCAAATCCCTACATTGGTCAAAAAATGCAAACCTGTGCACTTTCATTAGGGTATAACTCCTAGATTGACCATGGTCCATGTATAAAAGAAAGGCCCTTGTGGGATTTATGTGGCTGGTATTCATTGACATTGCTTCAAGTTTGGAAGAACAAAGCTCTTTAACTCTTCCTCGTAACTAAGCGTAGTATTTGGGTTTGCGTCAACTGTGGGATCGTCACCTAGGAACTCTTTCCCCCCCAAAAAACAATCTGGGGTGAGTGTATACCCTCACAATTTGATTCTCCCGGAGGCGTCCCTGTCACCGGATCCCAGGAGCGGGATCCAGTTTCGGCCGTTGGTACCCTCACCTCCATCTTGTATGGACTCTTTCAGTCTCAGGGAAGCCTTTAAATGCTGTGACACTGTGTCCTGACTGGGCAACAGCGACGGAGACAATAGCCCATTTACTGTGTGTGGGCTGCAGGGCCATTGTGCATTAAAAGTTTGGAATGTGTGGGGGACAGGCATTGTAATCTGTTTGTACACACTCGGTAACGCTCTTTCATACCAATTTTGGGCAAATTCAACTTTTGGATCCTTTTTAAACTGCTATCGTTTGGATGTGTATTCTTTTGCTAGCCGGGCTCCAAACAGGCAACTTTTGCAGAGTTGTGCAACATGAATCTCGTTTTGATAGGTTTGCAACTGGATGTTTAGAATTTCTTCATAAGATATCGCGGAAACTGACTCGGTGTTCCGTAGGTTGACTACTATACGTTCAGTATTATACAGTGACATATAGGTTTTGGGGATTACTTCCGAATCATTATCCTGTTTGTAGGAGGATATTGTTAAATTTTGGCAATAAGATGTTATCAAAAAAAACCTTGTTTATCGTGTTGCGAATCAAGGGATTGAACTTCTAAAGCCAATCACTTTTCGTTCTTGATGCACATGGTCACATCAAACTGTTCTACCCAGCTAGCTGTCAGTTGTGACTTATAGATCATCAGGGAGCATTACTTAGTTAGTGTTATTGAAAATAAGACTATAACCAACCCAACAGGAGGGGTCCACTCTTTTCGAACGTTTTACAGGTTTGAGACTTTTGTTTGGTATAAATACATGTTGCATGGCACACACACTCGAAAGAAGTTTTCATATATGCGATCAAGACTTTCAGTGATTGGACCAAGTTACTTGAGGATGGCGGGTACTAAAATTTATGTCAGTGATTAGTGATTTTAATTAATAGGCAATGGCATACTATACAACTCTATTAATAGTAAAACTCTGTAGCTTACTCAACGAGCCTGGAATCTTCCATGCCTGTGTTGGAGTGCTTTATTTGTATGTACAGCAGCATACAGTTTGTGCTAATAAATCACACGTTCACTGATTGGACTCGTGAATAGTAGCAGTCCATCTTGCCTTACACCAGTGGTAATGTTTGCAGAAGGAGACAGGAAAAACATCCTAACAGCCATGAGGAAAATATTTTGGATTTATTCTGGATTAGGAATTTGGCCACAGTCATACCGCCATGCAGAGTTTGTCAGGGCGTGGATTAAGCGAAGGAAGTCATCGACTCGGTAAGGTTCCGTCGGATTGCAGAGAGGGGGGGGATGGGGATATGAGGAGTTGCATTAACTTGAGATGTTCACTGGGGCGGTTGTTGAGACGTGACTCCAAACTTCTTGAGGGCATCATTACTTGTACATAACAACTTTTTCACACACACAGAATTGCTCATCGTTGCTCTGGGCTCTCCCCACCCCCCAAGTCTATGTGGGAACCCCATGCCCCCTGTGTAGCACTTATGTGTAAGGCTAGTAGAATCCCACAGGTGCACATGTGGGATGCCACATGAACGTTAAAATCACAATCAACTATATGAGCCTGGAAAGAACAATATCATACTTATGTAAACATGTTATAGTAAATCATGAACCTGTTTGCCAATTATGATGTAGACCCTTGTGTTATATCACAAAGACGTGAATAATACAAAAGCTGAAACTTGATTAGACTACATTTAAGACTATTAAAAGGGAATGGGCCAAACAATAATGTAAAGCTCACATGCCATACCGGTTAGTACGAAGGCCTACAATTTGAGAGATCTCTCCTAGCTGGATGTTGTAGCCTGTGGTTGGCCATTCTTGGAGTTTCATTTCATATTCAAGGTTTGGTAGGGGTGTATACCAAGCGTTCAGGTATTGACTGGCATCTTGCACATATCCATGCTCAGCTAGCGGAGCCTACCAAGAACATGTAAATCTGTATTGCATTGTCACCATAAACCAGCTATATAGACATCATTCTGCTGCCATACACAACATGGGGTTAATTCTTTGGAGCTAAGACTTTGTGGCAAGCTCTTCTACGGTGGTTGCAGTGGGGGCTCTGGCTGCTGACGGGACTCTGGTTCTGTTGGTCAATTCCAATTTGATACTGAAATGTGGGAGATGCAAATTATTATGGATTTTCATACAGTAGAATTTGAAAAGCCAGCGCTCTTGACATGACTCTAATGAGTTGGGAGGTTCAAAAGCCAAAGCTTGACATGGGTGTGATTACATTACTTTGGCATGTCTTTTTTGCTCGCCTGACCAGTTCATTTTGTTCAAAACGGTTTCGAGCTGTTTTCCTTAAAGGTTCTATTTCAGTGTGCATGAAACTCAGATATACGATGTTCAATGGTTACCATGGTGTTTGTTCAGGGATTGGAGGGTGAAGATCATCTGAGATCATTTTGCCCAAAAGGCATTTTAGGGAGTGACAAAACAAACGCTTTCTACCCATTTGGATGAACAGGAAAGTTGGTCACTTTAATCATCAACAATGGTAATTATGGGGTGTTCAAGAATTTGAGGTCATCTACTAGGGCTGCCATTCACCATTACGCCCTTGAACATTCATCAGCATGTCTTTTCCGCCCAGCTGTTTTTTCCATCCCGTTTGTTCTAAACATTTGTTCATGGCTTTGGCCTGAACATGTTACACTAGAATGTGGGTGGTGCATGATTGTGTTCCTTACTGTAAAGAAGCATGCTTAATTAGATGCACCAATTTTACATAATTCATCCCATTTCAGCACTATTATGGAAGTTGGAACATAGTCTGTTGTTCCAGGCAGTGGTGAACCGAGAGTAGGGGGTAGCATTTGAGGTTGGGACTCAAGGGAAGTGCACCCTCATTTTTAGCCTCACCATCGCTATTGGCAAGTAAATGCTATTTATGGGTCCAGACATTGCTGCTTCAACATTAATAAACAACAGCTGTGAAACGTCTACTGAACAGTAAAAAAAGAAAAGGGTTTTTTGTGTTAATTGTAAATTTATTGGTCACAAGAGTCGTGAGGGGAGGGGTTCTGATCCCCACCCCCCCCCCTACTTCTGCATATGCCACTGCATGGTTCCAGGTGGAAGATGTGCTCATTCACAGACCACCACTAGTCATGTCCTAGTCTGGTCTTACTAATGGCTTCAAAGATGTTATCCACTGCTGCTGTTCATGGTGCTCAGCTCTATGAGCAATAGCATGGGGAGAACAAGTTTACCCTAGTGGATAACATTAATTTGCACCGGCACCGGGCACAACATTCTTTTATGGTACATGTACTGTACTCACTCTAATACAGTGGTTCCCAACCTTTTTTTCTCCCCATTTCCCCTTTGCCTATCACTTAGGAGAAAGTTCCCCTTATGAAATACATTATATCTGAAGGTTGATAGGTATGGGGAGATGCGGGAAAGGGTTTAAACTCGCTATTTAATTGTGTTTGTAAAGAGAGTCTTCACACTCGAAAAATCCTGCAAAAATGATTACCTTGCATACCTTTTATTTCTCCCCTGAAAACTTGAAATTCCCCCCCCCCCGGGGGAAATTTCTCCCTGGTTGTGAATTACTGCTCTGATACAAGCGAAAACTTGAACATGAGCATTGATAAGTTGTATTTAACCAGCAAGCACATCAGACTTTTTAGGTCTGCATGCAACTTCTTTTATACTTGAAGTAGTAGTGGGAATTTGTCATAAACAGGGAAATTTCCAGGAAATGTTACAAATACTCTCAGCAACGTGGGCATGGGTAACATTAAATGCTTCTATCTGAACCATCTGGCCTATTAATAGGAAATATGTTAAAAATAACATTAGTTGTTTTTTTTTCTACCCAATACTGCACCAAAAAATTTTGCTCCCCCCTCCCCTCCTTTGTTGGGGTGTATCAAGACTTCCAATGTGATATGGAATTACTGTGTGATGCTTCCCACAATCCCCACAACCTGAACAAAGTTTGTGGGTTTCGGTAGTCTCCCCAGAAATGGTTGCGAATGTGTTGCTGAGTTTGGCACATGTATATGCCAGCTAGTTTATAAATCTGAAGGTTTAAATTGTGGCATTAAAGCCAGATCTGAAGCTTCACCATCACTGTATTAGAACTACTTACTCAAACATGCAGTACCGTCCTGCAGGTGCTGTTGAATTTGGCCACCAGCAACTTTCAGGTTTACTATTAACAGTAGTCATAAGCGACGTTATACAGAAACTCAATAAGGTAATTAACAGTAACTGGTGGTCTGGTATATCGGTCCTTGTGCAGTAGTAGTAATAGTCTTCCTGTAAATATATAAAGCAGCAGTCAAATTGTACATGCAGCTGGCGCAAATTTTTGTTGAAAACGGTAACTGTTTAACAGAGACATATAATCATCCCGGAATAAGCGGGTTTATCTAATCATAGTCATAATGACATACTGTTTTGACCGAATTAGATTGCTATTCTTGACAAGGATGTCACTTCGGTTCCAAGTATTGGGACAGTTTAAGACAGTTTAGTGGGCTCATTACTTGGAGCTACAGGCCCATGGAGATTGTTTTGGAAAATGTGGAATGAATGTGACTTTGTGTGACATTGTGCCAATACAATTAACAGTATATATAGTCCTCCCAATGGGAATAGCGAGTTGCTTTCTGTTCATATACTGATTGGATTTATGGATGAGTATATAAATTAAGATAAATAAGCTTGTGCTACAATACACTACATATTGCTTGTGGGAAAATCCATTGTAACAAGTATACATCTGCATCTGTTGGAACTTTGTTGGATTCCGGAGTAATCAGTGGCGTTATGATATGCCCCGCGTGTGTTTAATTTTTTCTGACTGCAACTGTGTCTATTGTTTTAAGTCCTATCTTTGTATCAATTCCAGAATCTTTCCTCACCCTATTCCAGGAATATTCGCTCAGTCCATCGTACACATCATTCAGACTTTTGGAGATTCCGCTTTTACTTGTACCAAGATTGGAATTTCTCAGTGCTACCGTTGAGCACACTTGCACTTGTTAGCGCTACATCATCATTCCTTCCAAGGCCTTTGGATTCACACTGTCTTGGGATGGTCGGAGAAAGTGTGTGTCCTCTTTTGCTTTGGACAATTATTTTCAAAGAGGGCCGAAGGCCCTTCCCAGCCCCTCCTCATACTCCCTCGGCCTGGTAGGTTTTCCCTAAGGCTTGGAGGCACATGTAGGAATAGAGCATGGCATTCCATGTGTTAAATTCAGTTCATTCCACACAGTATTGGCATATGCAACAAGTCATCTCTCACGAATGAACATGACTACTGGTGCTCACAAAAGGCTCAATGAATTGTTGCTCTGACACTGTAATCACGATAAGTCAAGAAAGCTCAGGATTAGTCAAGGAATTACTAAGCTTCCTCACAATGAAGAGGAATAACATTCTCATAGTATTCTGGTTTAGTAGTATATCACCCAATAAGAATAGAGCTGTGCTCCTGCATGCTCCCCTCCGCGGCCCTAATCAGACTGGTTCAGCTCCATGTCACAATTTTCACAAACATGTATACAAAGATGAGTAAAGTCGACACTCATTGATTATGTCAATGAATGGACAGCTCACCCCAATACCCAAATAATCACCCCTTTGTGACATATGAATCTACTAAAACCTGAAATCTTTAATTATTGCAACAACCCGCTTGCCCCGAAATCCAATTTCCTGAGAGTCCCCTGGCCTAATTTGTTGTACGCACACTGCAGTGCAGTTTTGATTTTCGGTGTGGCAATTCATTAGGGAAACAATGCCCAGTTAAATGGGGGGGCTCCCCTGGGCCTACTATGCCTAATGGGTTTGATCCCCTGGGAATAGCTTCTCTCGGTATCGCCCAGGCCTGTCCATTTGTTACCTAAATTGATTTTGTCACCATCCGTCTCTGTGAGGTAGTTCGAAATCCGCAAATTGTAACAGGTTCAGTGAGCCTCCATCACGATTAGTGGATGGGTCTGGACAGGAGCGTGTGTTTGTTGAGGTATTGGATTGCGTGTACTCGATGACAGTGTGCAAATTCATACAAAAATGGATTTTTGATCTATGAGCCCTGCTTCAAAGGTGTAATATAATTCTCGGATACTAGTACTGTTGGTCGACTCGGACTGCTTATTTCAGGTCATACTTCGGACCTCCAGAATTATATTTCCCCTTTCTTGAATACCAGCATGCATAATATTACACAGCTATTTTCAGAATAAGGAAAAGTTTTTGTAATAGCGAAGATGTGGTTCATGTCAGACTATGAAGGGATAAATCCTAATGTAGTGTTTTCTCATGTGTTCCTGGAAGCCTGAATTATTCTAGAGTGGACTTCTCTCTGGATGTAAAGTATTTCGGTCAAATTGACTAGTTCTTGTGTGGTACTATACACTCCAATTCGTTTGGTGAATGCAGTTGAAATCAATTTTGCAGGAACGCAACATTTCTCATTAAAGTAGGACATTTGTTTGGAGAACTTTCCACTTTGAATTCAGAATAGCCTGAGTTTAATACTTTGCTTGACTTGATTTTGCGCTGGCTGTATGTACTCAAACAGTAGGAAATACGTTTCCATGTAAATAAATTTAGTGAGGTTTAGCCTTTTTGGAAAATGTGATATTTTGGATCAATACCTAGACTTTGAACCCAAGTGGGACTGACCACAAATGAATCAATGGCTGATTGTATTTTGTACTAATTGTGTTCAATTTTGCATGGGTTGATGAGCAACCCCATGTTGAGTGCCCCTGTGGGGTATTGAGCCTTTGCTATGGGCACTGAGACCCAGGATGATGGAATAATGGCTAGATCAGGCCAGGAGTCATACCATAAATGATTGCCCTGTAATATAGTCTCATGGATTATCACAGAGGGGTTTTCAGTCTTCGTGCCCTTCATTATTTATGTCAACAGTTCCATAGTAATAGGTGCTGTACCAGTGTATATTATCAGCCTCAGCTATCAGGTGCAATGCAGCAAATTGGCTTCGATTGGCACATGGTTGTAGTTTTCAAATAGCTGTGGAAGTAGTAAGATACCCTCTGTGTGCCCTTTTGCCATACTGCTCTCCCCCCCCCCCCCCTCTTTCTGGTTGGACCATACTGGTGATACTTGAAATCCCTATGGACCCACATGTTCATTGTTCATTAGTCATATATTGGTCAGTGTGGCATTTCTTACATGTACTTTTGGACCCTGGATTATTGATTAGTCTTGAGGATGGTTTTCCCTGTTTTGATAATACTTATGATGGCACACTGATGCCAGGATGAGTATTTTGTGTTGATAGATCCTGCTTTCTTGCAATTACAGATTTCCGTTTTCAAATGATGCACAACGAAGGATGTTTAATATTTGAATTCTTGTCTTGTCCGTGGCTTTCATAGTCTCGAGTTCATGGAGCGGAGTCGGACAATATTTTCCAAGAGCGGCGTTCCTGCATATCTATAGACCAATAGTGTTCACTTGAGAACATGCGTGCAAGCGACTTGTGCAGAGGAAACTGAAAATTTATTCTGAGCAGGATAATTATGTCTTTTGCTAGTTTTAATTCTTGTCATTGTAGATGTTGGCCAGTATCCTTTTCAAGTTTGTGGACTCTCACTGTTGTTTTGTTTTTTTTTTGTTTTTGCCCCCTTGGCCTTATATATGTACTTAGGAGCCCAAGTAAACGTATGCTCCGAACTTCCCTTTCCCTGACATGTTGCTGGCTGTTTTTATACCTCTAGCTAATTCCTGTGGTCTTCCTGATCAACCAGTGTAGTTTAATTCAACAATTATGGTCACTTAGAATCAACTTATTTTATCTTTGCGATGATGTCATAGGGGTACCCTTGGATGTGACTATCAATTAGTAACACCTGGAGGTCAACCGTTGGCTTCACTGACCAGGCACCTCAGCCTCGCTTATGTACTTTGTACATAAAAATCCACCTGCTAGCCAAGTGCATGTTGTCCGTTGTTTCCTTCCTCCTTTCCCTCCCCGCAGGCCATCGTTTTTTTGCCACAGTTGAAAGTCTGGTGCCCAAATTTCCACAGTAATCAATGTGTCCTGGAAACCTTCAAAGTTGTGAAAGAGTAGCAGTTAGAGCTGTTGATTCATTAGCGAAGGCCCCAGACACGACATGTTGTGCGCACACACACGGACCAAGCCCCTAAAAAAAATACATTCTTGATTAATCTTGGATCCTTTGATGGTGGATCATCCTCACGTCTAACACACTAGAAAACGTCAGAAATGATCTTGTTTCTGTCCTGATTACGAATGAGCATTCCTTGTCTGATACGACTCGGATCTTAATTGATCTGGATCATCACTTGCAGAAAGTTTGTGTTGCAGTCCCCTTGCAATTGGATTGGTCAAAGGTGGGGTTCGCCACCACAACAAGTTATGTTTCCTCAAATATCTGACTCTTCTTTGAACTCAAGTTGGGCTCCATAATTCGCCAGGTTGCAAGTGCTCTTTGATTTAATTCAGGTTCAATCATGTCGTTCATCCATTATTGTGCTTTTCACAGCCTTCTTGTTTTGTTGGTTCTGGCTTGCCATTTTAGTTTACAATTTCCCAACCTTCCCACAAAAGGATAGTGGAAGTGCAACTTAGTTCAAACACATGTGACATCCTGAATACTGTCTGAACCTTATAGCATCCTTATACACTGCCACACCATATTGGTGTCTATTTGTTTTGGAAGATCGCAAACTACCATAAATTTTGCAAACTTTTAAAGGCCCCATTCACTGGCTCACATTTCTGTTTAGCTACAGACCCACAAAGCCTGACAATTTGCCTCTGACCCAATCCTTCCAGGGAAATTCTGCAGTGTCTTTCCATTGTTTTTGTGCAAAAAACGTGCCAGGCCGAGTCTTAAAGTTGGAGATTACTCTGTGTTAATTGTTTTCTTGCACATTGTTTTTTTGAAGAGGAACAGCGATCATATAAATCATCCTATTTGTTATTTGAACATGAGACTGGATAGTGCCTCATCGGTTTTGGAGTTGTCCAACCTGCATTTGACAATCGGTAGCAGGGCATCATATTTTATATTTTTGTCACCGCAGGATTCACCACTGTTGGCCCCTCAAAGACTAATTCTCATCCAGGATATTGGTCCCTGGTCACCATTTTTGTTGTAATAGATTTTTCGGATCAAACTGTGGTTCTTTTAAAAATATGGGACTTTTAATAAAATGATAGGACACTTGTTAAATTTGCTTGACATGAGTGATGTGTTGTTTCTCGGACTTTTAAAACCGGTGAGGACCTAAGTCCATTATAGTACATGTTTGCAATATGATAGGGCCAAGGGCCCACGTCACGCCTATACATTCTCTTTGATGAGGGTGTATATTGTCAAGCCACAGGTTGTACGTCAGTTACATTAGTTTATTACCACAAGCTCTTCCTGATGACATGTGGAAATCCTGGATAATGATGAGGTGGCAATACCTGCTTCTGTACCCTAATTACCGTAGCTTTCATCAATGCATCACCACACCTATATTAGATCATAGACTCATCATCAAAATTTCTCAGAATGTAAAAGCTGATGAGGTAGTACTGGTGTGCGAGATTCCTACACGGATATCCTCTGGCTCATCTCTGACTCTTCAGGAGGGAAACTTCTGCCAAATTGCTGCATGTACAAGTGCAGTACGGTTTAATTTAGAGTGTGCTGTACATCGTCTTTCAGTCTCACTATGTCTTTGGTGTCCCCGAGTCTGAGCGTCAGGGCTTTGATGACTTCGGCCGCAGTCCATGCGCAACCTTTTACGCCCCCCGAGGATTGTTTGTGTATTTCTCTTCCTCGGGAGAGGGAAGTTTGGAATGTAGTCCTAAGGTTTTATCCCTGTTAAGGCTTTCCTTTTTCCACTCTCGATCTCTAAACCCGCCCTTAGAAATGGTATTTGTTCCTTTGTTTATGTGCAGTGTAATCTATTTCACTGCCTCTTACTGTACCCCTTATCGATCGCCCCGCTCCCATTATGCCAATTTTCACACAGCGTACTGGTCTGGCGTCTGGAACCCCATGGTCTTTCTCATTTTGGCCAGACAAAGTGTCTAGTTCGAGAGCATTTTGGCTATCACAATTTTTTCAATTTTCCGCTTCGTCATTACGCTCAAATACTGTTCGAGATAACCCCCACCTAGCCCCAACTCCTGTGAGGGCGTCCTCACAAAATGTTTTCTTTTCGTTTTGGCAACCCACAAACCAGAGACGGCAGTCGCAACCACTCCGTTGAAAGTCAAGGGGTTCAAAAACCAGTCGGGTGCAAGTGCTTAACCATTGAAACTGATCTTTTGGGTCAGGGGACGTGTCCCCCTAACTTTCAAGATGGCCTCCACACTCAACATATTTTTTTTTCTAACACAAATAATTGCTTATCACGCTGCTTCGACCCCAACTTGCTTTGGACTCCCCTACTCTCAATGTCTGGGGAGGGATGGGGGTGGGGAGGGTATCTGAAGCAATAAAGAATTTGTGTGGGCACTAAAGTTACATAGTGAGGCCCTCAAACGAGTAGCATACATGCAACCCGTGTGTTCCTGGCTTGATACCCCAGTTTTTCCTTACTCCATTTTATCAAGGTGTCTAAGAACGTTGATGATTTTCTTTAGGATACAAGCTATATCGCAGTATAAACAAATATCCTTCTGTCTGCTCAGGATTGGTTCCACCAGCTAACAATAGCATTTATTATATTTAGCGGGGCCTGTTGTCTGGTAGCAACCGGGCAAAACAAGGGATGGCGACTGGCGAAAAAAGTGTCAGTGTTTTCTAATTAAATTACAACATGTGTTGCCCTTTACAGTTCCACACATGTTGTGTGTGGAACCAATTTTCGCCCAGCAACTCCTCAGAATTTGCTGCCGCACAGATCCCTGTGTGTGTTGTACGACATGTGTGGTGAATGTTAAAATTAGTCCAATAAACCGTGGGAGTCTACTTGAGATTAATTCTATTGTGATGTCTATGTGTAAATGTGCCATCCATTAGCCCACTGAGTGTGACAGACGACAATGCCACTTTAATTGAATGATTTGTGGGATATATCATATAGGAATAGATAGTTCTTTAATGAGAGCTAGAGGATGAGGCTTGCATGTCTCCTGGCCATTGGTTGATAATTTAAACCAAGTTACAGGACACATGCGCCTGTAGTGTGCAAGAATTCAAGGTCATTATGTTCCATAACTCCTGATTTAGTCTTCTAATAATTTTTTCACCATTGAGTTTAGTTGCTCAGGGTGGCTGCTTGGTAAATTACAGGCAGTATCATTCAAAGCCATGTCTCATCCGGCTGACTAATAGAGCAGTTAGGAAGGGGGGGGGGGGGGGAGGGGTGGGGCTGAAAACATTTCTGTCCAAGGGTTGGGTGGGGGTGTGTTTTTTTTTTTTTTGTTTTTTTTTTGTTTGTGGGAAAAAAAAAAACTTCACAGGATAAATTGTTTGTCCTATACTGTGATTCTCCTGTTCCAAGCTCTTCTTCCCAGCTCATAGTTTAACCTAGCACTCCATCATAGTGCTATATACAGTCCCATGACAGGATCTGCCCACTCGAACATCTTGTTGGATTGGCCTATGAGCAGGTCATGAATAAGCAAGTCTCTATAGTAACGAGTATGAATCGCTGGCTCAATGCGCTAGCGTGACTATGTTGAGTCCAGTGGTCTGACAATTGAGAAAGCCGTGGCAGAGTTAGTTTTATGAGATGATAATTATATTGTGGTCCAGAGGACAGGAGGGACCAAGGGCAGTTCGATGTTGAACGTACAGTTGGCAGAACGATCTTTTGAATCTTCCCTGCCAAAAGTCACAAATCCTGCCAACACAAACTCCACAAAGTTCCCCCACTCTTGTCCACAATGACATCCGAAAAGACAACATGATTAGTTGCGTTTTCAAATAGTGGTGACAGTTTAGAAGAAGCCGTAACGATATTGCTATGCAGGAAAGTCCATGTCTTCCCCCAAAACTGTTCCTTGGTGAACATGCACACCTACAACCAAGAACTGGCTCATTAATTAAACTCCAACTGTGTGGACTTGCATGCAACTTGTGTGTGTTTCAACATTTAGTATATCATACAGATGGAGAACAGTTTTCCAAGACGGTTTTGCCCACTAGCAACCACTGCCTGATGTGCTGCTATTGTGTACGACAGTTTGCTGAGCGTATTGACAAAACGGTCTGAACCCAACCTACCAAGTCCAGGTGAAAAAAAAAATGCTGTTTGGAGGATTGTAATGTTTATTCTCTCTATAGAGAAGGTGCTCATCAACTCTGTTTATTGGCTGTTCATTAATAACCCTGAATATTTTGCCTCTCCACCAGTTTTTTAAATGTGCTTCAGCCTTGTAGCCCTGCTCAGCCAAATGCCTGAAACATTTGGGGGCGTGGAAATACACACGCATGTGACATCTCTCCCACACCCAGTGATGATGTAATTGCTTGAATTCATGCGCAGTTTTTTTAGATGACTTGTCAAAAAAATCAACTATGAGAAGACACCCCAATCCCCCTCCAATTTCAACGCAGTGGTCAATGGGAACCAAACACCTGGCTCTGATATCACTAACAGGAGGGTCCTCTCAGAGTTTTGTGCATTTCTGCCCCGAATGTATCCCTCGGGACATTGCACGCCTTGACTGAACGCATGCATGCTTTTAGGTGTTTGCATTCACGCAGCACGTTTATCAGAATGATTATGGTATGGTGTTCACACTAACCACCTCCTCCCCCCTATTTGTATCAATCTGTAAAATAAGCCAGTTCGGAGGTACAGTAGTTGCATGAAATGATAATGATATTGTGGCAAAGGTCGATGGAGAACGATGGCCAGTTGAGTTGAAGGACAGTGTGGCCAGAACGATTCTTTCGGACTCCCCTGCCGAAAATACAAATCCTGCCACCCAAAACTCTCAGATTTCCCCCCATACTTATAACAATAACATCCCTACTTACAGATTTCCCCCCAGGCTTATAAAAGAACATCCGAAAACAGGGGATGAATGAGTTTCTTCAAATAGTGGTGACAGTTTAGAAGAAGCCGTAACGATATTGCTATGCAGGAAAGTCCATGTCTTCCCCCAAAACTGTTCCTTGGTGAACATGCACACCTACAACCAAGAACTGGCTCATTAATTAAACTCCAACTGTGTGGACTTGCATGCAACTTGTGTGTGTTTCAACATTTAGTATATCATACAGATGGAGAACAGTTTTCCAAGACGGTTTTGCCCACTAGCAACCACTGCCTGATGTGCTGCTATTGTGTACGACAGTTTGCTGAGCGTATTGACAAAACGGTCTGAACCCAACCTACCAAGTCCAGGTGAAAAAAAAAATGCTGTTTGGAGGATTGTAATGTTTATTCTCTCTATAGAGAAGGTGCTCATCAACTCTGTTTATTGGCTGTTCATTAATAACCCTGAATATTTTGCCTCTCCACCAGTTTTTTAAATGTGCTTCAGCCTTGTAGCCCTGCTCAGCCAAATGCCTGAAACATTTGGGGGCGTGGAAATACACACGCATGTGACATCTCTCCCACACCCAGTGATGATGTAATTGCTTGAATTCATGCGCAGTTTTTTTAGATGACTTGTCAAAAAAATCAACTATGAGAAGACACCCCAATCCCCCTCCAATTTCAACGCAGTGGTCAATGGGAACCAAACACCTGGCTCTGATATCACTAACAGGAGGGTCCTCTCAGAGTTTTTGTGCATTTTCTGCCCCGAATGTATCCCTCGGGACATTGCACGCCTTGACTGAACGCATGCATGCTTTTAGGTGTTTGCATTCACGCAGCACGTTTATCAGAATGATTATGGTATGGTGGTTACACCTAACCCCTCCTCCCCCCTAGTTGTATCAAGCTGATAAATAACGCCAGTTTCGGAGTTACGTTTAATGAAAATGATAATGATATTGTGTCAAAGTTCGATGGAGGAACGATGGCAGTTTGACCGTGAAGTTACAGTGTCTTCAGAACGATCTTTCGGAACTTCCCTGCCGAAAATTACAAATCCTGCCAACAACAAACTCTCCAGATTTCCTTCCCCCCAATACTATTAACAATAACCATCCTACTTTACAGATTCCCCCCTGCTTTCAACAATACCAAAACATCCGAAAACATGGGATGAATTGAGTTTTCAACAATAGTGGTGACAGTTAAAAATACGCGTAACGATAGTTTGCTACGAGAGAATCTCGTCTATTCCTCCTGAACTGTTTCAACATGGGTGAGTCATAGGTACTTACAAAACACGAACTGCTCATTCACCTACCTGTAGAGTTGGTCAGGTTTATCTTGTTTTTTAGTTTAAGCCTTGGGCCACTGGAATCTGTATCATTCGCCCAGGTGTCTTTTGATGTACTGTAAGGCAGGCAACCTGCATGTTCATATACTCCCACTTCGTTTTGCCCTGCCTTAATAAATGACCCTATTGAGCTGGCCTACTACAGGATTAAACAATTGGTACTGCATATCCTGGTTTTCAACCAAGATTTCAGCACCTTTGTTGGGTGGTGTAAGTGCCGTGAATTTTATGACGATAATGCCGGTAATCTGGAATAATTTTGAGGAAGAGGAACATATTATATTTGGACTGAAAATCTCACCACTGCTCTCTATTTTGCATGAGATAGGGAGGGGGGGGGTGGGGGGGGAGGGAGGGAACGACGGTGGAGTTTACCTAACAAGTCTGTGGGAGCATAAGACTGCAGGCTTCCTTGTTGCTCATCAAAACCCAACTGGCATGGCTAGGTCAATAGTTGCCTTGAAGACGGTAAGGGGGTGCTTATGGATTGGGGCCATTTGGATAAGAATATGACGATAAAATTCATAGGGTGCAGTTCGCTTCATTAGAAATTATAGACGAAATCAAACAACGTGAATGTATGCATGTTTTTTACTAATTCATCCAATTTTTGGAGCTGATGTATTTTCTCCTCCTCCTCACCTCTCTTTAATGCAGACACAGTTTTGAAGAAGCCCCATCATAGGAGTTGCTTCATTGCAAGCAATAATTCCTTCTTCTCCCTCTTCAGGAGCAGGATGTGATAGGGTGAGGAGGAGCAACGGTGACATCACCTACCGGCTTATCACCTGGCGTCAGTCCGAACCGTTCAGAGGTCATCATGAGGAACAGGGGAAGCTCAAAGGTCACGTAGGTCTAAAGAAATAGAAGGCATTTACAGTGTGGAAGTGCATTAGGCAGAAGAGGGGGGGGGTATTATCGGTGTGTCAGTGTCCAAGTGTTATAATAGTACAAATTTCGGGCATAAAAATTGATCTTGAAGCTGATTTGAGGTTCGCGATGTATTTTATTTAACGCTACTGGAAAAGGAAGAAAAAAAGTTCTAGTGGAAGAGTAGTACAAGAACAGTACAATTTAATGACTATGAGGTCAAATTGATGACCCCCTAGGCTAATAGATAGATACCCATGCAATATTGTATGATGACCAACAGCCGATGGTTTCGTTCCTGTGGAATGCGAGCATCTCTCCAGCTATAGGCAGTCAGCATCACATCCCTATCCGAGATTCTAGATGCTAACAATTACAAGCTACAGTACAGTCCCAACCCAGGGTTGATTTTACCAACAATGGAACCAGCTCCATTTGGTGAGAACATTGAATGAGATTTAGTATACAATATTTTCAATGTTTTTTGACAGCTCACAGGCACCAAACGCTGTCATAGGCCGCAACTGGTATGGCTCACAGACTAGAATCAGCTTGTTTCCACTCCATATCTGGCGTTAAGCTCATTGGATAATACAAGCTAAGGCCCTCATCAAGTTCAACCATGTATCTGCCATAAACCCATTTGACCACTCCTGTACCTCTAGACGTTCACAGTCCATTATTCAATTGCGCAAACCAAACCGTCCTTCTGGTAGGACAGGCCTCCAGCATCGTGCTACAAACAAATCCTCAAGTCGGACTTGATATTTAGCACAAAATCATCCTTCTTTCTTGCCACCCTCTACACTTTCACTGCTTCACCTGCCACTCACTCACCTCACTCACTCACTTCACTAACTCATGGGAGACATGCCTGAAAAGCATCTAGCTGCATCCAGGCCTATCTGTTACAAATTACGGCCTCTCTGGGCAAGTGACACAGGCCTGGGCATGACCCATCTCCTCCAACTCTGAGGTGTCCGTGGAGCTGGGTCAACCATGATTATGCCCCTAATGGCGGTCGGCCCCAAGCAATTGGATCCCCTTCCGACAGGACACGATGTGCAGGATTGTCCGCGGCGGAGTTGTGCAATATGCCCAAGAAACGCCAGTTCTTTGGGCACACGATTGACAAACAGGCAGATTAACATTCACTATCCCCATTCCCCCACCTACCGAGAACCCTGGCATTGAACATATGATCCTCCAACAGTAAACGAAGAATGCAACAAGGTGAGGAAAGCCAGTTTCTGCTGAGCCTAACGTGAGAGTTCAAGGCCTCACTATAATTAGCAAGGAAGGAAGCACAACCAAGCCAAATAGGGAGCCAGCTCTCCTGCTCAGATCATCACGACGACCACACCACTATCAGTGACTTTAGACTCCGTATGCCTTACTGATCTCCAGCTCACATGAAAAACAGATCAATATTGACACTGCCCGAGTTAACCAATGACTCGGTGACTTCACACATTCACACTTTAGATCATTTTGCTCTCACAGCCAAAGGTCTCTCTGCAGTGACACGGACGCCAGCATCGCGTCCCTCTCTGGGTGCTACAAGCACTCCAAGTACAACTCGGATGACCAGTCTAAACCTCTGAGATCATCGACACACAGTTCATCAAACAGGGAGGAGATCATGCAGCTGACCAAAGGATGTTCGAAAGTTTTCGGAATCATCACGACCTCCGGGTACGTATTCACCAGCGAAGGTAGGAATAGTAAAAAGTGGAATCCCTTTTTGACTTTATATGCCACCTTCTATCAAAATGTTCTACTGCCTGGCCGTAATACATGATGCACAACAACACACACATGTTTTCTGAATTTTCAGAGACTACTTGGTAATTTCAGGGCTACTTGGTCATTTCAGGGAGGGTGGGGGGTATATTTCCCCAGCTCCATGTATTTGCACCTCGGGTTTGGCCCATGTGAATGCTAGTTTACCTGATGTTTTTTGCTCCGAGGAGTCTATGACAATTTGGCACCTGTCTTGCAACAAATAGTGCACCAGTCCTGCGCCACAAGCCAAACATTGTATTTCTTCCTAGATGATGGGTGGGAGGCGTTATGAGAAAACCAATCCCATCCGTCCCCTATTTACCTGTCCACATCCCCAGAGAGTGTCTCTCTCGCTACTGCCTGCCTTATTAATCATGTTCAGCTTGCCTTGTACAACATGTTCATATCCTACATGGGGATCATTGTCTCGCCTGGACGACGTTCAATAAGACTCAGCAATCACTTTGTCATGCTAAGGTTCCCCAAACCTGGGATCGCGACACCAACTGGGGTCGTGAATCATTTCTTGTGGTGAGTCCCAGGCTTGTTCAGAATATACAAAACAATCTGGAGGTAAACCCTAAATTCACCCAAATATTTTAACGTTCCCAGTCAAAATCATACAAAATTCACCCTGAAAAACTCATATTTAGTGTTTTATTAGCGGTCGTTCTATCGTTCTTCCTGAGTGAATCTAGCTTTTTTTGCTCAATTGTCGCTGGCCACCCTGCTTCTGTATCTTTTACTGTTTGTTTTCCATACCACTACAGTCCTGTACTACAGGTAAGTGAATCCTGCACAACATTATTCGGTGGACACAACCTTGGGAGTTGCGCTCAGATGGCGCTACACTGAAATGGGGTCCCCCCTTGAGAATGTTTGGGACCACTTGGCCCTAGTGCATATGTCTCACTTCCTCATCAGGACCTCCCAGGAAATGCAATACCAAATGTGGTGGAATTTTGGGTTAAACAACTTTCTGATTTGAGATGCGTCACAAAAGTCCTAATTGGAGTAGGGTATTACATATTTTTATTAGTTAATTGCTTGGCTCGTTAAGCAAGATTACAGACGAACATAGGTGCTATGGTGACATGTTTTGGCACATAGGTAGTGCAGATATCAGGTAGATGACTGATCAATTTTTTCGGTCATAAAGATTATCAATCACTTGGATTGGTCTGTTAGTCTTTCAGTCCTAACAAATTCAAACATGAATTCAGGTTCACTCAAGGTCATTCATTGTGTCTGAGGTAGTCATTTTTGTAATATCCAAAAAACATGGCTGCCTTGGTTTGCTCCGACCTGAGTAATTTAGAATGCTATTTTCGGTCATTGAGTCTTTCCTTCAATGTGTTCCATTGAAATTTATTGAAAACACAATGAAAATCACCATAATTTGGTGAGGTCATCCACCTTTGTTATAAAAAGAAAGTTAGAAAAGGGGAACTGAGGTTATTATTGTGTCGATTGCGTGTGTAATAATATGCAATTTTCCATTCACATCACTTTGTCACATGGTCAACATATTTTAAAGGACAACTGCAGCTTGAATACAACAGAGGTTATATTGTGGAGAATGGAAAACTCTATCTACTATAGGTCCAAACCCCTTTCAATACCAATGTTATCATTTGAGTTATTGGACTTGGTATTTGGGTTCATTAGGCCAGAGAAATGGGGGAACAGACGTCACACATGGCAACACAGGAAATTATTTGTTATGTATGATGTATTGATTGTGCCATTTTTTTGATTAAGTCAACATTTAGCAGAATTTCTGTTGACTTCCTCTCACTAAAGTAACATCGACACATACCACACCCCAATACAGCATTTCTCTCCCCAACTAGACTAAGAATGTTGTGCAAGTATACATCATTGATTCATTGCATGATGGGCATGCATGCGAATCTTGCACAAAACACATGCTTCGCAATACACAAACTTTCAAATTTGACTTAACGCTGTCACGGAAATCCTATGAACGTCCGGTTTGGACTGAGCATTAGTTTTATCCAGCTATTTGCATTAGCACCGTATTAATTCATCCTGCAGTTGGTCCTGTGAGTCCCATGATTCTGAAAAGGGGGGACTGTCATGGTTGGTGTTGTTTATACTGTATTTATGTGGAACACTTTTAGGTGCTGGGGCAAACTATAGCCACCTTCGTGATGAGCACTTTCCCTTCCCCATCTGGCCAATCTCGAGTCTGGGACACCTCTTGGATATCAATGGAGTTGCATGGCAGTTTAGCCTGTGAAGCAGATGGCAGTCAGTCACCCTCTGAGAATGTTGGTACTGGGAGTAGTACTTTCCAAAAGAGGAGGGACAGGCTCCAATGGAGCATTAGGGGTATTAGGGATGGAGGCCAGTCACCACTTAAAACAATCTGGTGGCTGAGTTCTGAGTAATGAGCAGTCTATGTGAACAGACCATGTGACTTATCACACTGAGCTAAAACATCCTGAAACAAAAACTAGAGGCCTCAATTTGCTATTGCCGAATCATCCCAATGTTTGATTGTCTCATAATTTTCATTTATCACTGTGCCTGAAGGATGACAACATACAATTTGTTTGCCCCATATGACATTACTTAGGAGTGTAGGTCCTTTCACTGTTCAATCATGAGGTGGTATCATGATCGTATATTTGCATTTATGGTGTTTATCAGCACACAGGCCTCTTTTTTCTTGTCCATCCTGAAATTCAAAATGGTTGTGCAACAGAACAATAAAAAAATTATATTGGGGGCATTTTCCCATCCATTATAGTGTGCTGACACCCATGATAGTCTTTCAAAGTGTTCCAGGACTGAAAGGAATCTGATGATGTCCAGCATGAGATTTAGGGAAAAGAAGCCCAATGATGCATTTATTGAGATAATACAGAATGAAAGGATATATAAAAATGTTGGCGAAGAAAAGTGGATCACGGTTTGACCAAAGCACATCAAGAATGGCAGGCCAGGGGACTTGATTCATTGGGAGAGAGCGATAGTTATGGTGACTAGATTCGTTATCTGTGTACACCCTCCAAGAGTGTGTCTTTTTCAAATGTGCCAAGGATGTCTCTATGAATATGTGTGGTCATTGAGAAAACACCAGAGCCTCCAGGGCAGCTCCGTATTCTGAGATCCCATGCATGGCTGCCCTAATTGTTGGGAATATGTGGTGTGCCAAGAACCTGTGTACCTATAAGGGACCATGGTGGGGGGGCAGGGTGTTTATTACACCCCTCACCATGGAGAGTGGCAAACGTTTGTTGGCGCGCTGTCCGTTATAAACTCCTCATGCCCATATGTACAGAATTGCCAAAAGGCATTAATTGGGGGAAGAGCCACAGTTGTAGTTGCGGGACAGGGATGCTTTCCTGGTGGGTGGCACTGGAAGGTATCAATCAGCTATGTAGTCTGAGGGTCCAACCAGTTGGAAGAGTCACCAGTCTAGTCTGGAGACTGATGCTGGCTTGGGGCTGGAGTCAGAATGGGATTATACTATTAAAGAGTAGTAAAGTAATAAATTGTCTGAGTATTGTATAACTTGTGAGGATGTTTCACACAAAATTTATATTTACCCTGCCTGAGAGACCTCAGATTATGACCACGAATGAACAATTAGAATTATGTACCCATCATTAATGTGGCACATAGTTGCTGATATGGGCTTTCTATATTAAAATTGGCCAAAATATCAAGGTTTAACTACAGTGCCTACTTGCAAACTGGCCTCATTGTTTTAACATAGCACTCCAGACAAATATGCCTAGTTTTCATCCTAATAGAGGCGTGCTATTGCGAATGGAACACTTAAAAGCAAGCGTCTATCGGAACTTTGTGGAGGTGGCATGTGTAAAATGAAACATGTTTGAAGGGTGCATTGTTCTAACACGATTAATTAGAGCAGAACTACATCTACACAGTAATATGCCTATGGAAATCACCCCCATTAAATGGAATCAATAATAAGGCCTATTTGGTTGTCTGATCGTTAAGGCCGGCAAACATTTCGACTAACTCAGTCCGATTTCCACCAGCTTATATAAGACACACAAATCACAAAGTTAGTTGAAAATGCAGTTGCGCTTATCAGGATTGACATTCTATTACAATTGAATATGGTACACCCGGTCCTTTCTTTTGATTGTCATTAGCACTTAGTCTGTGGGAGTCATTAATCACATTAATCACATTTGGTGGTTCCATCTATTTCTTTTCACTTGAGTCATGGGGAGATGGCAAGCCTTCACCTCTACGTACCCTCCTGTGTAGCTGTGCTCTCTCTCACTCTGATCTGTGGCTGGGCCGCTGGCATCAGCCCTCCTGATCTGGTGGCTGAGCCGTGTGCCTCAGCCCCTCCCTCTAATCTGTGGCTGGGTCTCCGGGCCTGGCTCCTCCCTCTGATTTGTGCTGGCTCGGACCTCTTCCTCTGAATCTTTGGCCGGGCCTCTGCCTGCCCTGATTTGTAGCTGGGCTCTAGCATCTCCTCCCTCTGATTTGTGGCTAGGTCATCCATTGAGCTTGGGATCCTCCCTTTTGATCGGTGGATGGGCCACTTGCACATCTTGATCTGCGACTGGCACTCTGCTGTCTGATCTGTAGCTGGGCCTCTGCCCATCCTCTGATCTATGGCTGGGTCATGGGCCCTGGCCTCTCCCTCTGATCTGTGGCTGCATGGGCGCTTGGCCCCAGTCCCTTCATCTGATCTGTGGAGGGCCCTGGCCTCTCCTCTGATCTATGGCTGGGTCATTTGGCTCTGGCCCCTCCTCTCCTTCGGATCTGTGGCTGGGCCCCGGCCTCTCTCTCCGATCTGTGGCTGGGTCATTGGGCCTGAGCCCCTTCTTTGATCGCCTCTGGTGCCCCCAGCCCCTTCCCTCTCGGATCTGTGGCTGGGCTGATACAGTGTACTTTCTCCTCACTCCTTGTAGCGAGTGTCTAAAACCGAAAGTGAACATCCCCTGGGCTGAGTGGATATCCTTATGACTGAGCCTATGAACACATTGGCAACCAGCGCTGTGAATGAGTGACTGGAAATGTTATTAACAAATAAACCTTGTCCAAAGGTTGCAGCGAGTGTATTAATATGATAATATATGACACCTTGGCTGTCTGACACATACACTCACTGAACAAACATTCAACTGGATGATAATCTGAAACTCCCAGGTAAAATTAAATGATGTATGACCACAAACTGTGGAAAAAACAAGAAAGCAGAGCCTAGGACGCCTGGTGAAAAAAAACAACCTTCATGGACCAGCACTTTGAGCTGATACAATGCACACATGCATTTATAACTAGACATGTGTAGGCGGGTCAAACCGCCCCGTATATCCCCACTTTTGAGCATTGATGCTTTTGAGCATCATTGGGAAGAAGTATCTAACCCACCACCATAAAGAACCCCCATTTTGGTCAAACCCAGACAACTTCATCTTCATCCACTTCATCCACCTAGTTTTGTTTTAATCCATGTGTGTTATGGCACATGAATTATCCAAATTTGACACATGATGGCTTTGAATGATTCAAACTTTGTGAGGAACAATGTAGCCCCCATCCACCAAGTTTCGTTCAAATCTGACAAAGTTTGGAAATTAGCATAAATTTCGCAAGTTTCACTCCGATGACCTTGAAATTACCTCCACATTTTTGGGATTATAAATATGTTCGTTCCCACCAAGTTTCGTTCAAATCCGACAAGTTTTTGAAATTTCATTAATTTTGCAAATTTGACCGTCGATGACCTTGAAATTACCTCCACATTTTTTGGATCACTATCCTCCTTAACCCATCCAAGTTTCGTTCAATCTGACTACTTGAAACTTAGCCAAATTATGCAAATTTAGTAAGCGGCCCCCCAGCATTGCAAAGAGACGATTTCCCACTTTCCGAACTCATCCGAGATTTCACTGGGCGGACAAGTGTAAACCGAAGTTTTATAGATCATCGGCTCAAGCATTAAAGAGTTATTGCGCTAACAGGAAAATCTTCCATTCCATAATTATGCAAATTAGTGGACCCCGTTCAGTGGCGACGCCCACTTTCGAACTCATCCGAGATTTCACTAAGACGTGCTGTGTGCCAAGTTTCAGCGCAAACTACCAAGTTTGGGATGTATTGCGCTAACAAGAACGGCGGACCGCGGGACTCGTCGGAGACGCGAAGCCAAAACCATAATATCCCCCCGACGTGGGAGATATAATAAACTAGTGTTAACATCACCGTAGGCTAACATTGGACTTCTGAATTATTTCCATATTCACAATTCACATAGCCTTGGGCTGGATTAATGGGCAGTTCGGGGAACTCCTTGCGAAGAGATCTGGACTTGGGGGAATCATGGTGGGAATTTGCACTGGGGAATCTGACATTTGTCCCAGGTTATCTGGCAAAGTTGTCTTGCTGGCAAATTGTCTCCATTCCTGCAGGAGATTGCATTTCTCATAGACCGGGGACGTTCACTATGCCTTTCTGCAAAATTAGCAGGAGCTTTCTCACCCAAATTTCATACTAGTGAAATATCACATTTATCCAGGCTATATTGCAATGTCATTAGTATTTGCCAGATTATCCACATGAAGTATGTTGTTGAGCCAAAAGAAGACTTAGAATATCTCCTGATCACATTACAGTGTGCACCCATGCTGTGCTCACAGTAGTGCTTCCACTTCGGAAATTACTGGGAGGGTTCAATTGAGGGGTCAAGAAGGAAAATATTATATCAACCATCATTGCTGTGAGTCGCAGTGTCATTCTGTCTCTCTCAACTTCAACTGCCAATTGGCTTTATCTGATGCGTGTATCTCTCGGCTCCTTCTGTTTGATTGTTCAAATCAATTCACTGTTAATTCTATTGCCCCTGATAGGAATTGTGATGATGCCACCATCACCGTAGCTGCCCCGAGAGGTTGCGGAACCTGACTCAGACGCGGCGGGTCATCTGGACCAGTACTCGCACTGAAGTCATCAGACATTCACACGGCAGCTCCCACCTAATCAAACAGGTCAAAGGTCAGTGAGATGGGCGTTGTGAGACTGTGGATAAACAGATAATCTATTTCATTTATTAACTTTACCCCAATGGACCAACCAATCAACCAATCACCATATCAAGACTATGGCAATTACACAAATCTGGGTTGGCCACCCATCGCCCTCTCTTGTTGCCATAGCTAGTTGTCTATACGTGATTTTTGGCTCAGAAATTTTGTCCCAAAATTGATTCTTTGAAGCATTTTCTGGCATACCTATTTCCTATTTACCCTCCCTGGGGTGTCTCAGCATTTTCAAGACCTTCAGTCGGGTTCCCTTTGACTTGCGTGAGTTTGAAAGGTTTATTCGCTCTCTGCCGCCGTTTCCTGTGCTGGCAGTGTTCCTAAATTCGACGATTCACAAATAATTGATGATTCCTGAAGTTGTGGACATCCTTGAAGTGCTTACAGTAAATACCAATAGTCGGAACTGGTCCGCTTCTCTGACAGTTCCGGGGCGAAGAAGTCCTGCCATGATACTAGGGGTAGGTGATACGCAGACCACTCACAGGGTCCCCAACTACATGTGGCACTAGAGACAAGGACACCCTGGAAAAGCTGATCAGTTTGTGAGAGTCAAACTCAAACTTGTAGTCAGGAGGTCTACTGACGGAGTTGATATGATCTCCAATGGTTATGATGGGGGTGGTGTCTAGCATGCTGTAGCGGATTAAGGGCAGGGCAACGGGGCACGTGCTCCCCCCCCCCCCCACACACACACTTGGGGGACCCCACGTTTAGAGTTACAAAAACTGTTATAAATTGTGAGCATAGCAAAGTGTTTGGAATTATTTTGATGCATTGGTGTAACATTGAGTGATGCCTTTGCTATTCTATTCCGTTTAATATGATCCGTAATTCCTGATGGTAGATCCTACTCGACCAGGGTTTCAAGCCCAACAACACAAACTATTTAAATTTCATTTGTGTTAGGCAGTGTTTAATTCCCAACCAAACTGCTATTGTTTTCCAGTAACGTCACTGAAACAATCAGGAACTACAGCACAACAGCTGTTTATACCGTAGGCTGCAGCATTGGGCCAACAATTTTCATGACATGATAACAATGTGATTCCTTGCCTATAATCTGGAATTCTGTATTTTTCACCCTGCAACAAACATTTATTGTGTACACAACTGGAAAACAGGAAACGCAACGTTACTAAGTGCAGCGCCAAAAAGTGTATCATGTCGCTATGAGTGACACTCGAAAACATCATGTTTGATGAACTACTGTTGCCAGGTTATGTTCTACTCGCCGACTAAGGAATGTTAAAGTGTAGTTAAGTGTTGACGGTTGTGGATTCTCATGGGCGTTGGGTATACAGGGCTGCACTGCACGCCTAACGTTGAAAAAAAAATTCTCTTCGCTCTTTCTCTCTCGGAACAGTCATAAAGTAGTATTCGTCCGATTTATCGGAACAAGGACCCATGTGACCAAATTGTTCAGTTTACAGCACGGGAAATTCATGAAGCGGACAGTACAAGGTGTCATCGAAAATGGTTTTAAAAGACATGTTTACTCATACCGAAATTACTTTGAAAATTTACTTTTCATTGATGGTATCAATTTGCATTTTCAAAACTTAAGTGATTAAGAATCACCATGAGAAGCCCGAATCTCGCAAAACAGAGGCTAGTAAACTGGAGTATCTTTGATATTGAAAGTGACATTCTAAGTTGTGACTACCCTAAAATCCGCTCTGAATTGCAAGGATTGAAGGGCGGAAGCCGAAGAAATACAGGATTTCAAATAAGTGATGATTAGCCTAACTGGCTGCGGATTGTCAAATTCATAATTGAGATTTGTCATGATCCACGGTGGGTGATCTGTGAAAATAATCCCACGCATGTGGGATTATGCACAGAATTCCTGTGTCAAATTGGCTAGATGAAGTGCTTAGATCGAGTGTACCACCCGACAGATAATTAAAATGAAATTTTCCTTTTTAGAGGGGAGGGGGGAGTGGCAATGGCCATCATAGGCATTAGGAGACAAAGGACCAGGCTACAGCGGAACCCAAAGGATTTAATAAAGAGAAAAATTCAGGCAGAGAATGTGAGAAAGTTGTACTGATTTTTTATGATTGCCCAAGTTTTTAAACACTAGATTGCAAATTATGTTTAACTGCCCAAAATACACATGAAATTTGCCATCTCCGCTCATGTTGATCTCTTCCTGTATTATGTTGTGTTGTTTTGCTGGTGGGAAATTAGGGCAGTTCTGAATATTTGCTCCAAGCCCGCTGGTTGCAATACGCCTTGGATGAGCAACTCTAGGCCAGGTATCATGGCATGCCATTGCCTACAGGCAAGCATCTCGATGAGATTCGGCCAGTTACTATCGCATGAATTGTCCCTCACTCCCCTTAGGCAGGATGTAAGCTTCGTGGTGGTCATTGATTCTATCTCCTTTAATTATTAACCGCTTGTTGTTGTTTAACGAGTAGGCTAGTCGCAGCCCTATGGGGTGTGTGCAATTGTCAAAGCATAAGTATAAATATAACCTCAAGAAAGTTTCATTAAATTCCTGCTTTTATCGTTTTTTCAATCTCTACTCCATTGTTTGGCACTGAGAGTTGAACAAAATTATTTGTACTAAGGGTGTCATCCCATAATGCCATGTTATACACAGGAAATACTGCCCCTCTGGAAAAAAGTGGGTTCTAGTTTAATTTAATATGTTAATGCACCACTGGAGGCGAAAGGTAAACACACCCAACAAGGACAATGAGTATTATCTTTCACAAGTGTCTGTTTAAACAAATATCTGTTTTGGGGGGAATATTAGGCTTTAATTGAGTCTCAGTGTCCGAAGCGGTATATGGGCCCCCCACATGTCCCGGGCCCCTCCCCCCACGCTGAATCAGGCCCTGGTTAGCATTGCACTACAGTGAGTTGTTTG
Source organism: Sclerodactyla briareus (assembly GCA_026419785.1). Lineage (NCBI taxonomy): Eukaryota > Metazoa > Echinodermata > Holothuroidea > Dendrochirotida > Sclerodactylidae > Sclerodactyla > Sclerodactyla briareus. The sequence goes on from JAODTK010002577.1 coordinate 134,473, forward strand.
AGACAGTTTTCGATTGGTGTGTATCTTTCAGAGTAAAGTTATAAGACTTCCGTTCATGAACAAAGAAATTGATCCAGAAAGGGCGCAGTCACAAATAGCAACTCTGGTTACCATAGCAACTCTTGCTATGGCAACCAGAAACAGTACATATAGTAGAATGGCAGCTGACTACAATATCTCATTGAGCCCTTCAGTATTGAGGAGATAAAAATGTTCAATGTTTTCACATGAGGGTGAATCTCAACATAAGCTTACATCGAAACTAGAACAAATGTCAACATCGGCATAGTTGGAGAACCCTACAAGGGGTGTAACTCTACCTGGTAGTTATGTAACTCTGATTGGGAATGAACCGGATATCTTTGATAAACCTTGCATGTTTCCAGTGCAGTGTCTGCACTCTGCACTGTTCTATGATGTTTGTCTGTTCAATACTGCAGAACGTGTCTCCATATTTTTCAATGTGTTCCGAGCAGTCAAGAACTGAGGGTGGAACACAGCCCTAGTGGACGGTTTGCCGGTTTTGTTACCTACTCAACAACAACGCCCACCAGTTTAAAGGCCAATTGTCTCATAAATATGACTTGCCTTTTTTTGGCTTATTCCATTTATATTACATGTCAGTAAATATAGCCCACTGAACTTTTATACAGCCAGAGCTGACAATGTGTTGGCAAAGTACTAGGCAACATTTACCTGAACTTGCTCATGTATTCAATGTCTGATGCTGATAACATGATGATATGTTGATAATGGTAGTAACATGCTCAGAGTCAAACATCACTAAACCTGTTGACAGTTACATTGCCAGTGTGCGTGCTAGTTGTTAACCAGTTCAGTGGTACAAACAGAAACAACCTTTTTCACCTATAGCACTACCATAACGACACACTTCCAAACGTCAGTCTTCAAAATGTAACCAATTAGTCCCATGTTTTACTATCATGTTATTGTTAACTGGTAGGGTTGAAAGTAGTTAAGTACCCCTATTATTATCACCATATATCATTATCATCACATTGACTGTAAGTGCGAACAAGCTTGCCTTGTTGTAGTTTTGAGTTGGAGAACATAATGCCATACCTAGTAAATGCTTGAACTTAATATGGAACAACTGTTGATATACATGAATATATTACAAAGGCAAACTTTATTTTCCGAACTATCGGCAAAAGTGCCAAGACAATTTGACACATGGCTGCTATACTGCCTACCTGTTCTTTTTGCTGTTATGCCTGTTAAACCCATCGCTGTTATCATATCCACCTAGTAGAGTACAGTGACAAACAAATTTGAAGCAATTCGTCGGTAAGTCCTCATCCAGAAATCTCTTTGATCCTGGACTACCTGCACACTTACTCTGTAAGTTCTGGTTTGTCCTATGGAATGTTTGGGTGTCTCCGACTACCGGACTGCTGCTAAATTTGTTCACTGGAGTACTGTACAATACTCCCAGGGACAGGTGGATGGAGCATCTTATAAAAATGTATTTTTGATAATTTGTACTTTATAATGGTAGCAGAATACAAGGTTTTGATGATGCGCTGATTGTGCTCCTGTCAAACTTTTTAGTTTTTTGGTTAGAGAGGCGAGGCAGGAGGTTTGTAATTTGTTGTTTTCTTCCTAGGCATGATTGAAGTCCAATGAGGAGCTGAAGGACAAGGAGCCATTTATGGAGGCCTGGACCAACTTGCTCTGGCCTTCAGCAATAGTGTCACTGAGTACCTCATGGGGGATGTGGAACAGAGGCTGACGGGAGCAAAGGTACAGCAAAATGGAGGTTGGGGGGTTGGGTCCATCAGCGGAATACAGTAACTAATTAATGATGAGCCAAGCCATGTTTTGGGCCCCAAGCCAACCTGCTTTGGCCCTTTGCAATATGGTGACTATGGGCTGACAAGGCTATGTTAGAACAGGGTGAGACATTGTTGGGGTGGGGGGGGGGAAATCTCCAGGCATGAAGAATGAGATAGGGGAGATGAAGTGGGGTGTGGGAGGGCAGGGAGAGGTTGGTATCCCCAGGCATGAAGTTTGATGAAAAACCTAAAGGTTGTAGTGCCACTGAGGTTTGGGGTCAACTAGGTCGACCTCCAGCAGTACTGTGACTGAGTGACCACGTAGGGAATGTGGAACAGAGATTTGTCAGGGGGAAAAGTTATAACAGACAAGTCTTAGAGGAGTGAGGCATAGAGGAAGGTGCTGCATTAGCCGTCGCAAACACGATACGCGACGTACAAGTAGCACGCGCACGTGTAGCTTGCACAGTTTATCGAATACTCCTTGAAAGGTTTTGCTGCCAATTTTAGGCATTATTTCAAACTTTCGTATGGAACAATATGTAAAGTGAATGGGTATTATACTTGGGCCTTTGTTTTCGAATTGTAACCGGTTTGTCATAAGAGTCCGGGAAAGCCTCAGCGTCTTGCGCCTCAATGCTATTTTTAACCTCCTATTATGACATCATCGCCCGGTTTAATTCTGCAACAGATGGTACCGAACACATGAAGGAGACAGAGGCCCTCATATCTTTCATGTATTCCCTAATTTTAGTTGTCTTTATGAGTCATGATTCTTGAATTGTTCATCTGAGAGTCTGATAAAGCTTTTATCCCACTACAATTTTTATGCTACCACATTCTTTAATTATTGTATATATCCTCTTCAGACCTTATGGTAGTCCTTTGAGAGCCTGACGTCCGTAGGGAGTTCTGCAGACCACTATCTCTATGCCAATCAACACACTCCCGACAGAAACCACTGTCCGTCGTGAGTGGGACAAAGTTCATTTCTCTTGCTCTGGTCTCTCCACTTTCTTCACCAAATAATGGTTCAGGGGAGGGGGGGCATGGGGAACCCTGTAACAGATGAACTGTGGTGGGGATCTGAACGGGACCCTGAAAAAAATGATTTCATTATTAGATTACCTGCTGTCTTCTCCTTTGCATTACCCTCCCCCCCCCTCCCCCCTCCCCCACCACCACCACCACAGTTGATGTGAGCTCCCCTCAACTGGAATAAAATAACTTTAACATGGCAAAATGCTTGAATCTCTGCCACTTTTCTAGTGTGGGGCGTTGACATGTGCCAGAATGTTACAAGAACTTCCAGAGGATCTCACTCTCTTTCAATGTGTGGCAGAATTATTACATTTGCAGACTAACAACTCTGACTAGTCATTATCCCCAGTAGAACAGTTTGGTCCCCATTGCCCAATCAATTAATGTTTCAAATCATCATGATCAGTTATTCTCTTACTGATGATTGGAGCCAACCGTCTTCGCTAACACTAACAGATTTTATCTCTTGCCAACGATAGTGGTCTGTTAGTCTGAGTAACTTATTATTAAGGTTAATGATATCAAATCAGTTAGAAATACCTTAATTTCCTCCTAATGGTATTAGTCACATAGGCCTACCCATCCCCAGGCTTGTCTGTTATGTTACTCCCTAGCAAATGGGAATCTGCCTCTGCTGCTCATCACTTGAGGTCCCTTACAGCACACGCTGCCTGCCGTTGCGCATCCCGCTGGGTGACCTTGTTGTAGAAAAAACTTTCATTCAGATTACCACACATCCGTTCCGGCTCTTGTTGCCTCAGCCCCGGCATATTGTTTACATGTTCCTGAGCGCCTAATAGATTGCTGTATTTAATTGCCCTGCCGCCGGGGTATAGGGTGGCAGGCCACGGTAAAATCATAGGTCGACTCGATTTATGACAACGCGGCGACTTGGTAGGGCATAAGTAGCTTTAAATTGTGGACCTTTACCGGGCTCTACTTCGCTCTCTTTGCTTTCAAATCCGGGCCAGCGCCTTACAAGGAATATCGCCCATAATACCTGCATAACTAAAAATGGCATGTGTTCTGTGAAACTCGTTTTTTAATTTTGGTGCATAGAGCAGGGCTGTTAGCAATGAACGTAATCGCTGAGGAGGCCAGCGCCAAGAAATATTTCAATTCTAAGGTCCCATTACTGAACCAGAGATGTTTAGATGCCCTTTATATATAACGTTGCATTGCCGTTAGCAGTGTGAGAAAGAATTTTTCACTCAAATTAGCCTACCATAAATGTGAAGGGTATATCCTACACAAAATTTTTTCGAACAAGGAGTTGTGAAGGTGACAAGGAGGTGGGGGGGATTCAAGTGGGAAATCCGCCCAGTGACATTCGAGAACTCTAGGAGTAACGAAATTGCTATTTTGTCACAGTTTGCTAGGGTGGACACTCTTTGGCCCTTGAATATTTGCCTATCATACCGGGTGGGATATGAGGTAAATTTTTCTGCCCAGAGAAATAGTCATGAATTCCTATCAATATTATTATCAAAACTGTCAGGAGAAACTGCCAAAGCAAAAGCTTGACTGAAACCCTTTGCTAATCTATCACTGATTAATATACCCTCATAAAAACAGTGTTGTGCGAATGACATAGTGCAATAGAAAGTTCCTTGTCAGAAACCACCTCTGTCGTGGATTAACCAGCCAGCTTGAACTCTAAAAAAGTGCAAGCAGGACTTTTGTCGAAGTTATTGAAGGACCAGGAGCTACTCTCAGTCTTCCCCATGAGAGTGTTTCTTTATAGTGTGGACCCCGTATACGGGTGAAGTTAAATACCTATTCGAAAGGTGGAAGGAGGGGGGGGGGGGGGGGGGGGGGGATTACTTGTAAAGGGGTATTAATTATTACCTATATATTGATATATTAATCCGTTAATCATCATTTCATCATTTGTGTAAAACCCATTCGAGGCCGTGTTGGTGCTAAAAGGATAGAAAGAGGGATTTCTCTACTGATTGCTAGAAAACCTCCCCCGAAATTAGGTCAGAGAGACATTCCCTCCAATATTCTGGATTGGGGGTTGTTCAGTGTTACTGCATATAGGCCCCCATTTCACTTCTAAAATCCCGCTTAAATAAATCAGGGGGAGGGAATTCTCTCCTAGATTCAAAAAAGCTTCAGCACATGGATTTTGGGTTATTCATCTGTTATGAGGGCCGAGTACAAACAATGCTCTGTTAGGGCTGCTGCACATCACTCCAGGGATTGTAGGAGTGCGTACCAGATCTATGATCTAGGTAATATTCGGTTTGAGCGCTGCCAGAAATGATAATGACGTAGTAATGGGGAATTGAATATATAAAATCTCAGGATATATTGTTACCCATCTCAGATGTCTTTTTTCCTTCTCACATCTCTACCCTGCTGGCATGTTTCTTCGTCCCTGATATTCATTCATTAGGCAATCAGTAACCTAGTACCTGCTGAGTACTTCTCCTGTTATGAGGCCAAACTGAGTGTCTTGTTGGCTTTTCTGATGTTGCTGTCTCACGTATCATATCTCCTACGAATTTTGTATCATATCTAACGTACATAATCTAAGCAACAGAAGGTCAATGCCGTGAGTGGGCCGCATCCCCAAAATGTAGGCGATGGCCCCATCCAACTAACCCTGATAAATCACACAAACTGCCCGATTTAATTTGGAGGAAGTGAACAGTTGTATTTCCCTCTGTCCTGCTGCTGGTGTGAACAATTGCGCATTACTGATGGGAATTCTATTCACACGGTGCTATAGAACCGGCATGCATTGTATGAGTGACATGGGTATGGAAGCCTGCCGGAAATTTGGAGCCATACGTAGGTGCTCGGGTTACGCCAAATGCTGTCCGTGTCCGGTGTCCTTGTGTTTAATCACAAGGACAAATGCTCTTTGCAGCGGCGATGATGGCTGGGGTTTGTAGTCCGCAGTGATTGGTGAGGCAATACACAACACTATTATGCTCGGTGCACTCAACCCCTGACTATATTACTCATGCGGTTGGGTTGTTTGAACAAGTATGCGTCGACCTTCTTGTACCGTGATGAAATTGCTCTGAAAAGGACCAAGTATTTGAGGATGGTTAACAAAAATCGTGTTCTCATTGAGAGGCAAGTTTTGGTTTTGGGGGAGACGAGGGAGAGAATAGTGCTGAAAATAACACCACCCCACATGGAATATCAAAATTTCTCAAGACTTTTTTTTTCTATCAGGAAGCTGAACCAAGAAATCACTATTTCCCTAATTTTTGCATGCTTCTGATTCCAGTCCACATGGGCAATGGTCATGGAAAATTAAACACTCTGAAAGAAAGAATTAGCCAATTCGAGTGTGAAAAGGAGACCATTTTGCTATTGCCCAATGTAACCGTGATGTCACAAGTGTCACAAACATGTATTTCACCTTCCTAGTGACAAAAAACATACAATGGGAAACAATTGAAAGAAAATTACAATTTTTTTCACAAGATATGAAAGGACAATGTCAGATATGAATATTAACTGAATTTTTCTGGTGTAACGATACAAAATAGCAGATATACTGCGTGAAGTCAATGGGCAACTTTCGCATTGTTACTCTAGCGACATCATCAGAAAGGGTGAAATTCATTAGAGAAAACAAATAATCAAGGGGAACATGCCAGAATTGCAAAAATTTTGGTGTGAGGTTTTCGGGACATGGATGTTTTCCTCTGTTACCAGTTTGAAGATGACCGTTGTGGACCATTGTACTCTAAGGAGTGTGAAGAGGTTATATAGTGGTATTACTTATGATCACGGCTCCAAAGAGAAAATAATAAAGTCAGAATGCTAGGTGTGCATATCAATGGAAAAATATGTGACCTTCGTGTACAGGGCATTGTTAGTTGCTGTTAACGGAATTGAAGTTGGTTGATGTAGTAGGAAACGTGTTCTGATTTAACGTTTGGACATTTTTCAGGGGTTAGAAAAATTGCTCCCCACCCACCCCCCCCAGGGAGGAATAACAGAGAGAAAAAAAAACACTTCAACGACATAGTTAAAAATATGATCCCTGTTGGTTGGAAGTCTATCGTAGGTTCATTCGATTGTTACTACACAACTACAACTACACACATCAATAAAATTCTGAGTGCAGCAAGGCCTAAGCCCATTACTCGAATTCATAATTATTCCTCTCGCCTCCATCCCTTCGCAGTTTTGATTTGATATTTAATTGATCAAATGTTAGACTACCAGACACTGATTAAAAATGCAAACGTTATATCTTTTTTGTCACTTTTGATTTGGATTACCTCTTGTTCTTATGCGTGTGGGGTCTGACAAAGTTGTGTGACCAAGCATTAATTAAGCTTGCTTCTGTTCATTGTCTATGGGAGAATATTAACATCACAATGGAGGGTCTAACTAAGGATCAGGGTCCAGAGATTCTTTTAAAAAGGAAAGAGCCCCTGGTTCGTCAAATCTGGCATGGGATCGGGTTATTTGGGTAGGACCATGGGCTCTGATCACTTCCTTGACTTCTGCAATCGAGGAGGGCCAGGGCTTCAAATGAGTAAGTCGATCCCAGAAGCTATAAAAACCCTAGTCTCACCCAGCATTACTACATACCGCTGCAAGTGGTCAGTCTGCTACAAACATTGAAATAGTCCTGCTGCATTCATTAGTTAAGCCTACCTACATGTGACCAAGTGAATCCCAGTGGCTATTTGCCCCCCCCCCCCAAGAATAAGGCCCCTGGTCCATACAATTTCATTAGGACCTAGGTCAATTGATGTCTTTTAATAGGGGGGCTCATGGCTAAAGATTAAGTTGAAGAAGGGCACCGGCCATTTGGCATTGGCTACCCTGAATTTTGTAGGGCACCAGGCCATCGTTATGGCACCAAGGCCAAATGTTTTTTGGTTTTGATAGGGCGCCACAGCCATTTCTTCTTTTATCGACGATCCTAATCGATTGAAAACACTACTTAACAAATTTAAGCACAAGTAAGAAAACATGCATCACTTTTATTACTGCCTTATATGAAGCATTTTATCACAACAAATACCTGCAGTGTTCGTTTATTTGCAGGAATATTAATCCCACTACAAAGTTATTTTCACATGGGTATCCAGGCAAGCCAATAAACTATAAACACATCCATAGGTTCATGTTGATGTTGTAAATCTATTCACCCGCCTACTATGCAGCCAGTGCAGGCTTGCACTTTGTCTTCCCCTGGCACTCATTAATATTGGTCTGTTGGTCATCTATCCAAGCACGCAATGATCAGCAAAACCCTGGTTTAATTCCTTTATAGGTTAAGCCTTGTCAGTAAAACTCAGAAGCTTGCAATTCCATTTATTTATTATGTTCTTGACGTGGGTGATCCTATCCGACACGCCAATGATTAGCAAACACGGTTTATTCCCTTTATAGGTTAACAAGCATCCTAAACTCGAGCTTGCAATGCCATTTATTATTTATTTCGGATGGGGGTCATCCATCCGAGCACGCCAACAGTTTTCAGGCTCTCATATCGCTAGAGTAGCACAATGTATATTTAGACTGGGTACTCAGAGAAAATGATCATCGGATCTTTGGTACCATGCATGTGGCAAACATTGCCACATTTGCCAGTTTTAACAATAGGGAGAATGTGTTTGCTATGGGTGTTACAAACAACCCGCCTCCCTCTTGCCCAAGTTGTCTCCGATCCCCTCTGCCATTGTCGACTGCATTGGCAACTATAATTACACAATTTACAACTGTATAGGCAGTGGGTCTAGGACTATGCACGCCATACCATTCTGCTTCCATCCCATAGCTAATGACGTCGCCCCGGGAAGGGCAAATCCTTCACGGCACAATGTCTGGCCCATATGAATATTCTCCCGGCAAAATTGTATTTTGTGTGAAAATCGAACACAAAAATCATTTTCTCAATAGCTTTCTGAAAGCACCTTGCAAATAACATGACTCAATCTTTTTTGAAATGTTATTGTATCAATCCACTCTACAAGACAAGCCGGTTCATTATTTGCTGATTTTAATTTTTTTCAGAGTGCAGATTTTACTGTATTTTTTGGTCCCTTTCCACCATTGTCAACATAGAGTGTACATGAACCAGTTCCTAATCTACATATCATATCAATTGGAAGTTATCGATGCATGGGCCTAACTAAGTTTTGCTCTCCAAGTGCCCTGCAGACGCAGGTTAGGAGCTCGTATAAAATTTCGGAGTCCGCCGGGTGTGTCAAGTAGACGTAAATAGTCAGAATTTATCAGACAATTTTCAATGTTTTTTTTAAATACATTGGGGCCATCTTCTGAAAATGGCGGCCATTATGGCATAACCAATGCAATTTTTTATTGGGCATCACATCAGCCATTCGCTCGGGCACGACGGCCATGGGGCCCCCCCCCCCCCCCCTCGTCGTGGCCGGCGTTTAGTCGCAGCCCTGTCTAATTTTATCGGCGCATCTTCTGCTTTTAAAAATTCAATGTCTCCATACTAAAAGTACTTGTTGTTAATTGGAAACATATTCGAGAGCCATTTGCAATGAATTTGTGTCTGATGAAGTCATTTATATCATAATCAATAATCATCGGAATGGTACTTAACTATTATCATCATTATCAATATTATATTCATTATTATACTAATTTGTTATTATTATTTATTTTTTTTTCATTGTTATTGTTATATTGTCATTATTGGTGGGGGCGGTCGTGAGAATACGATGAGTAGTGGTAATGGGAGCCTTTTAGTGTCGAGAGTGGGAGCATGGAAGATTTGGACCATGCCCTAATGAAGCTGAGCACTGGTGTGGAGATCGCACTGGAGAGGAACAAGGCCTGGTCCACTTATGCTAAAGAGATCATCACATATGTACAGAAGAGACTCCAACTATGTCATTTGAGGAAGGGGTTTGGACGTGGTGGGAATGGGGTGATAAGTAGGGTGAGAAGAGTTTGATTTTAGGGTAGCATCGCCCTTGCCCCTGATCCAACTATTCTCCTGTGATCACCTATAGACTGAAGAGAGACTCGAGTTGGTGGTATTAGGAGTGGGGGGTAAGGGGTTGCGGGGGGTTTTAGTGGAGACAAAGTATGTATATAGTTTGGGAAATATGGGATAACAATGGGTAATAATAGCCATGAGGGTGTTTCAAAGGTGTTATTCTCCCTTCTGTCAGTGTGTTGAAAATGTGTACCTCTCTAACCCACATTCTGCGATACAATCCTGCTGTCATAACGTGTTTAGTTCTACAGATGACAGCTGACACTGTAAGTCTGTGCTTAAAGTTTCAACTCTGTATCAATAAGTGATCTTCCCTATTGCTCACAGTCTGCTGCCAACACCCGATTATGCATGTGAAACCTCTATACCAGAGATCTGGATTGGGTCGTGTTTTTTTTTTCTTCTTTGAGGAAACACCAAGATTTTATCTATTTGGATATGGTTAGGTATTACAGCTGAAGTAGAATATTTATGAGTCCCAAGAGTCACCATCTCTCACAGTTGAAATGATGAACTTGAAATTCAATGAGTACAGCCAATTTATGAAAACAAAGTCAATCTTTCAGCAAATGCTATATTTATCCAAATAATTATTAGTCGGAGTGCAACAGTGCAATGTCGAAAGTGGAATGTTCCATTCACGCACGCACGCTGCTTGAGGTTGGAACAATTACAATCTTTAACGAATTGAGTATTTGCACCATCGCACATATGGGAGCCATTTCTTTCGTGTTCCACACAGCACCTTACCTCCTTCAGTTGGTATTTTGAAATATACAGTGGTCGCATTCAAAGGTCAATGTCTGACATGAATACAGGGACAACAATTAAAACAGCATGAGTGTTAGTTTGGTAGAGTACACTGAACATTGTGTGTGTTTTTCACTGCTGCATTAATAACTAGTTAATTGCACTCAGTGCTACATATTGCTTCAAACAAATTGGTTTCTCTGCTCTCTTACCATGGATAATTGACTTCCCAGAAGTAGAACCACTGTTGTATTTCCCGAAGAGGAATAGTGCATGCAATTGACGAACAATTGACCATTGAAATGACCAGAATTCAATCAGGTGTTTATATATACGATTCCACAAACTTAAACATTTAAATTTAACTGATTTATTAACAACAATTTTAGGCTTCACATTTTTCTCCATTTTCTTCACTGCCAGTTGCTTTCAACTTGGTGTTTCTCCCCCCCAATACATAACTTGAATTTTCGAGGAATCTGGCAACTACCTCGCATCTCAAGCAACGTTGAAGGAGGAGGTGAGTCAGTTCTGTCGTACCACAACTGGGACCCCCCCTGTTCAGCGTGAGTGGTGATGGGCACTAGTGATGGAGCAAACACCATACTGCACCGACCCCGGTCATTGTTGACTCTGCTAACCTTTTTTATGCCACATTTTACCTACCATCCTGTTCCCCCATGACTGTTGGCCTGGGTGCCAATACAATCTATTTCACTCACTCACCTACCCCCATATGTACTTTGCACCCCACCCAACGCCATTAAACATCTGGCAATTTTTTTACATTAGTCCGGGCTGGCAACCCCACTGTCCTTCTCAAAAATTGTCCAGTTTGTTCAATGGTTTGGGGTGGTGTGATAATCCCATATGGGGTGAAATATTCTTTCTTCATCACAAGATTCACCACCCATTGAGGTTTGTGAAATTTGTACATCAGTGCATCACCCCGGACAGGACAAATCATTTTATAGGTCATTGTCCAAATATTAACATGTGGGGTCATTGCACCTAGTTTTGAGTTACATAATGTGTAAGGAGGTCACGGTCACAATGTATTGACAATATAAAAGCCCAGAAATCATTCGACCACTCATTAACCAAATCAACAATTGGTACATGTGTTACAAGTCACTAATGATCGTGGTAATATTTTAAAGCGCTTTGAGCAAGTCTTGACCTGGAAAAAGTGCTATATAAAAGAGAATCGTAATTAGTAATTATTATTCCCAATAATCATTCGGGTCATAATCTTTGAATAGAGAACCTTTCAACACAATTCCAGCAGTTGTATCCCAAACTGATGCAAAACCAAATTTTAGGCATGAAAGATCAATGAACCACTCAATGGAATGCTACTTTGCGTAGTCAAAACACTGCCTTAAACGTTTACCATTAACGTGATTATGAATAACAATATTTTCGCTTGCTTGTTTGTTAAGTTATGATTTTCTCCATACCAAATCCTAACAGTCTAGGTCTCACTGTTATGTTCCATTGTAATAATACAGAAGTCTATTCACTTTTGTTCGTGGGGATCGCCATCTTGAATTACCCCTCTCTCATTCTTCTATACTGAATGCAATTCCCAGTGGGAAAGTCATTGTTACGGTATATACCAGTTGATCTAACTAGCCCCAATGGAAAAAATTTGAGAATGGGTAATTTCAACCAATGTTAGCTTTAGTTTCCCCATAACAATTACATGATCCCAATGGGTTTGGGGTCAGGTTGAAGTAATCTGAGGTCAACAAGGTCAAAGTTAGAAATCTTGGGCACTGGAATGCTGAACTTGCCCCTATTCTTTCTTCCTTCTGTGGTAGAGGAATAATGTCTTGCTATCTTTGAGCTGTTTGCTTTCTTGTAGATGTGAATTTTCAAATGGCTAAATATTTACTTTCTGTATCAAACTGCTAGCTATTGCTTGATCGTTAAGGCTATGATGCTGGAAGATACGACAGTGGAAATGTCCTGGAGAATCTGTCACTGAAAAGTCCTTATACATTATGTACTGTATGCTGGTCACTTTTTTTTTCATCATTTCACAAGAGTTCCTTCCCTGCCGTTTCATTCGGCCTATCTAACAGCTCTAGAGCACGTACTAATTAACCATGTTATTAGACCGAAACAAGATGAAAATGTACTTATGACTGTTTGAACTTCACTATATTTTGGTACTCCCATATTCAAGACGTCTTGCTATAGCCCGGATATCAGATTGGATATTGTCACCATTGGCAGAGTCACTGTTGGGACGCCAAGCATGACAGAGGGCGCCCCTGCACTACTGCGGACAGACCTTCGTTGACTGCTACCTATCTATGACAGAGGGTTCAAGACCCTCTAGTTTGATACTCACCTATTCGAGAAGTCCTTTGTTAGGGCCCCCAAAAAGGGAGCCTCCCATTGCTAATTCCGTGGGGAAAGGAGGGAAGGTATGGGCCGAAAAACTTACTTTACTTAATGAATTTCTGTCCCTTATTGCTTTCTGACTATTTTGTAGGGTTTACTACTCATTCCAACTGGAACTGTTGTTTTATTGTTGCAGGATATGTGTTGTGCAATTGTGATTGTATGGTGCTGGTTGGCCCTGTGTGTCCCCCCTCCCCACCCCCCTTTACCTCACAGGCAGGATAGGTCGTATATTAGTACAATGTTTCTTGTTATTCATTGTCTGGGGTTTCCTCTATGTATTTATGACGAGTGCAGTCAAGTTACACTTTGCTTGGTCTATATATGTCCATCTCTCTCGCGGACAATAAATACTCCAGACGTGAGGCAGCATTCATCACACGAACTGCAAGGGGCGTAAGTTTGTAATAGTGGAGAGATGATGTTACTTCATTCTATTTTTTAGTTTAGTTCTGTCTGATATGTAAGAATTGAAGGGGATAAAGGCAGTACATCTGCAAAAAATTACTTACTCTTTTTTGTTTCACACATCTCGCTATGTGGCTGGTCATTTTGGCATCAATGAACACAAACTAAATCTTTCTTTCCACAGATTTAATCAGCTGGACATGAAAGTTACTCAGTATTAATCATGTCTAAGGGTTATGTGGGGTGTTCAGGAATTTGAATTCAGAGGTCATTTTGGATTCAATTTTGGCCATTTTCTTTATCCATCCAGGCTGCTACTCCTACAGAATAGATTGGGAGAACAGGTTAGTTGGTCAGTATTACAAGGAATAATTGTAGAAATGAGGCGTTATATTAATGTCCTTGGGAGTTATATTCTAATTCTACTATCTAACCATTTGTTTAACAGTCAAACAGCTTTTAAACTCCTACAGAAAGATCTGGTAATCATGACAGTTTGGTCAGTTGTATAATTGACCAGTAGTACATGTGGGATACTCAGAATTGAGGTCCAAAGGGTTATCTAAGGATAAATTTGAGCTATTTTGTTTGATTTACATGGTCTTTCTACTCATACAGAAACGAGTTAATGATCACAAAAGGCTGGTCAGTGTATCTTTGACCAATGTTGAAGATGTTGGGGGTGGGTATTCATTAATCTGGGGCTGAAGGTCATCATCTAGGGATCAATTTCGTTAGTCATGCTTGTCCTAACACTAATAAATTCTTACTGCATGTCTGCAGGCCTCAAAGTTGCTAAAATGTTCAAGAAACCAGATGGACATCATTTAACATATCACAAGTAGCCTTTAGAGTTCACATCACTTGCCACATTGCAATTGCACATCCTCTTTGATGGTTGTAACATTTCTTGTATTCACTTGATAGTGGCTCACCTCGATGTAATATTGCTTTAGGAGGAGGGGGCCCCACCTGTGGAGAGGGGGGAGGGCAATCCTTTAATCAACAGTGTTCTGACACAGCCCCCAGATGATTCTTGAAATAAATATGCATATGCCCAACTCCCCCTTTTTTCTTTACCATGTACGCTTAGGATAGTCCGAGAGGCACTGCTGTAGTTGGTAACTTGACTGAACATATAGATTTTACTGTTAGAAATCACTAATAAATGCAACGGAACACCAGCATATTCATCTTCTCATTTCCCCAATCATTATGCCCCATTACAATTCATCAGATGAGTAATGGCTTGCAAACGTCTTCCTCATTGAGCGATTGCTATGGCGTGCTATCGCGTGTATTAACCTATGAGAAGAATTGGGGCCAGGTCATATCAGAGAACTTCGGAAGTATTCAATTCTGGCGCCTTTATGACAACTCATCAGACTATATAAATATAAAGGATTAAATCTTACATCGCCAGCAATACCAGAATGACGAAAGGTTCAATATTCCATCACGTACGCAGATAATAAACAATCACATTCTCGATAGCATCTCTCTATATTAGCTTCATAGCTCTTCCATGTTAACATTGTTGACACTATGTGACTTGCCTGAAGGCTTGGTGAGGAATGCGGTGTTATTGAAATGTTATTGAAATGTCTCTGAGATGTCAGTAACATGAATACATTTTGTGGTTATTGACATGTTGACTCCCAGCAAAGGGACTCATGAACACACTAGATATACCAATTCCGACATAATAATAATAGTTCATATTTGATATAGCGTCAAATGCCAGAAGACCTCTAGGCACTGAACCGCAGAAAGCCTTAAAAATCCTGAAAGGAATGACAAACAAAGGATACAAATAGCAAGTGAAATGAAGGAGATGGTAAAAGCAGCGCTAAAAAATGAAAGCGATAGAAGGATGAAATACTAAAACGAATACCAAAATACAATATCTATATATACATGTAATAACAGCATCATGAGGTAGGATTTCTAGGAAGGTGTGTCTTAAGAAGCTTCTTAAAAGTGGCAAGTGATTCTGCATGTCTAATGCTACAAGGCGGTTTGTTCCAGAGATGTGGTGCTGCAACAAATATAAATGTGATACTAGTTTTTTACATAACACAAGAAAACAGTTTGGTCAACTTATCCAAATACAATCCAAGAAGCAGAGATGTGGTCGAACCAGTTTGGTATCAGAAGGCCTGGGTCTGAATCCTGGTCATGCCCTACTGAACACCCAAAATGTGAACAGGGTCGCCAGTAATTATCAACAAGCTTCCGTGTTGCAAACACAAATAGAATCTGTGGCCTCTCCTCCTGTCATTGGTCCTGTAACAGAAAATAATGGATTGGGAGGTGCTTGACTCATTGGCTCCTACAACGTAATGCAACAATGGTTGCCATCACATTGCCTGTCAAGAGATGAGGACAGCATCCAGGGGGTCCTGGGTTCATTTGTAGGCTTTGACACAGATTTATTTGATGGAAAAGTTGGGAAGTTGAATTTGAGCAGTCTGGGGTAGGGGGGGGGGGGAGGGGTGCATTTGGCCAAACATTGATTATATGATCTGTGCTGAGCTGGCCTATAGGTGTGCTACACCTGAAATAGTTGTCAATGCCACGTACTGGGACAGCACCAAGTGGTTGGCACAATTGGCAGAGCACTGGCCTTCCACCGGGATAAGCAGATTCGAATCTGGTCGGTCATACCACAAATTAAGTGGTACCTGTAGCCTTCTTGCTTCTCAGGGGATTGGAGCAGGGACAAAACATGGGGTAGGCAATTTTGCAAGTTGGTGTCTGCGTGTGATTACCCCACCCCCACATGAAGGTACTGCCAAAGAGGCATTGCCTTAATATCCCGTGTACCTGATGAAGGGATTCACAGCTGACAATAGGTGCAGTATCCAGGTCTGTATCCTTGCTGGGCCTTGAATAGGCAAGTATACCATGAAAATAATAGACGCATACACTCCCACATCCCACAAATGAAAAGTAGTTTCTGGCCCAGGGCTGCTTTTGATACTTTGCTCTATTTGACATGGGGATGGTTTTCCTGGAATCACTGCTCACAATCAGTCCACACACTGGGCTTTGTTAGGTGAATCCCCTGCCAGGCAATTACTCCGTATGTGAACGATTTACATACTATTCAGTGATTGACACGTAATAACAAAAACATTACACTGTAATCCATGTCCAACAGTGAAGAATAGGGAAAGAACTTTGACCAGCTCTATACAGCCGGTATCATATAAATATGTAAACAAATCATTTGATAGCCAGATTGGATAATATTTGAATGCACATCATTGAATGGAATAGTCTGCATTCCCACTCTAGAATATTGTTTATCTATCTATGTTCTGTTACACCATCATACTATAGCCTGTTTCGTTAACATGAATATCTTAAGAAAATGTGTCCTCTCACAGAAGATACTGAATGTTTTCCATTTTTGTGATTTTTTTATGATGAAAGGCGGACTAATCTAGAAAACCATTTGCATACAGAAGGGACAATATATTTGAAGGCACCTCAGTGAATGAATCATTCCACATTTGCACACAAAAATATGATTATCCAGTAGTTAGGCTAATTCTCTCTCAACATCTCATGATTACCAATGCCCCCCCTCTATAACCTATTAGGCCATTCTGGCGAATTACCTCTTCAATCTGGCCCCCACCCATCGTTCCTCTCTTATGCCAGACTTAGGATCTACAGTTGCATTCTTGGCAAAAGTTGATATACTTTATAACTAGTGCACTATAGCCTGTTTCAGCTACATAAATATCTCACAACGTGTCCTTTCACAGAACTAAAAAATGTTTTCCAGGTGTAATGAATAGTAGAAAATACGATTGTAAAAAAAATTATTCTGAACAAACCTCAATTTTAGCAGTTTCAATTTTCCGATGAAAAATATCAGCAGCATTTTTATGCCCCTTTTTTCACAGCAACTGGAATCTAGAGGTGGAGCACGAGAAGAACGGGAAGGATAAACGTCAGAGTGGAGCAGTATGAGGAAAGAAATGGTGAGTTTGAGATAAATGGTTAGTCAGGTATTGTACCCATGCCCAACTAGGAAGTGCATTTACCTACCTTAGATAGTGGATTTTAATCCTTGAGGAAACTGTTGACTTTTTTTTCATTGCCCCCTGCCTTGTTTATTTTACAAAAATTATTAGTGCTGTACTTGGAGACTTCGTGGCATTCCATTCAAATATTCAGTCACAAAGGTTGACTCTGGGGTGGTGATTTTGCTCTGATTATATATGTAGGAAGAATCAGAAATAGGTTGGCTTTTCTAGTGGGTCATTTTCAAGTAATTGAATACAATCTAAGTGACCAAGGGGTGAGTCGATCAATATACAGTTATGTAGGACCATTCTTGGACAGTTGACTCACTGTTGCCCGGGTATATAGGGGAGGTGCATAAGTATCCAATGATTTTGAACAACGTCAAATCTGACAAAAACCTATGGGTCTTGTTGATTGTGACATTGAGCAGGGCACTTTTTAGGAACCTGTGTACAGTTTACGTTTATTGAATTTGAAGCGTGCTCAGTAAGATGATCTGAGAGGGATCTTTTTGATCTTGGGATAGTTTGAGCACTCCAGCGGTGGTTAAGTAGAAAATACAGTCAACACAAAATTTTCTCGAACAAATTCAACAAGGCCCTAACCACTTGATTTGGGATACCAAACAATTGTGATCAGTGATGACATTAGATGACAACTATAGTAAACTTTATACCATTGAGGTCATGAGATCATTTGAACTTCTACATCAGATCCAAAAAAAATATCATGGAATAATCACCAGATTATTCTTAGATGCGCAGCCCTCTTAATGGAGGCACCAACTGTCTGGTAGTTGTATCCGGTAAAGCAGTTGTGGACGCTAGGGGGAATTTTTTTAACATATTTTGGATGGCGGAAATTCCCCCCTTCTGGAAACGTTTGGGGGGGATCGACAAAAAGGGGGGGATTACTAGAATTTGTTGATTGGATTGTCAGCTACAAATTGCAGTGCCATTGCATTTTCGCGATGATATTTTTTCCTTCAGATATTCATGAGCGTTGAGTTTTTATACCTTCCCCTCCCCTTTCCCCCAACAATCTGCACTCTATTGCCCCCTCTTTGAGACAGCAATTAGTTGCAACTGACCCAAAAACAGATGTGACCAGCCTATGGTCAGTGCGGACCGTGAAAAAGACGTTAAGGATTTTGTTTCCCTCTCAGCTTCCAAATTAGGTCAAGGCCATAGACGGATCATCCTAATCTTGAGCGATAGGCCTATGAGCCAATTTTCCCAAAACAACCAACCTGTCCCCACCCCTGTCTATATCTCTCTTCCCACCAATCTAGCAGGAATCCCATCACATGTAAAATTAGTTTGAATACTTGAGATTATCTGGGCCTGGTGCAAAATCGTTACAATACACCACAAACCACACACATGTGCCTAGCCTTGTATCAACAACATATAGTTACACCTATTGCACATGTTGTGTAGGGCCTTATTGGAAGGTGAGATCGTGAATGACAAACATTGGTTAATTACTCTGGAAATCTTACACTAGCTGGAAAGTAGAGCTGATAAAATAGGAATATGAAGTATTTTATTTTGACCTGATTAATTATGTCTGCGATTACCAAGACTTTGCGGGAAGTACGTTAGCATAATCCAATAAAGCAGGGGGGTATATTTACTAGGGCCTAATCAAAGCCTCAGCTGCTCCCGACCAAAAACAGTTACAGTGCGTCTAATGTACTATACTATGTGAGGTGCACTGTGCATTATCTTGCCCATAGAAATCATACCTAGAAATAGAAGCAGCTAAGAGTTGTTAACTTGCAGCCAGAAAATTTTTTTTTGGGGTCACTTTTTTTTTTTTTTTGCGTGTGAAGGTGCCTGAGTACCGGGGGCATCGTGTGTGTTCTTGAGGAAACTGCGTCGTCATCATGCATACGAAGATCTTCTACGTTAAGCATATGACTTCTGTGATAGTAGAATGGGAATGGATATATTTTCAGGCGTCATAAATAATATGGGCTTCTATGTTTGTGTTTGTGGGTGTATGTGCCAATCTCCAGCGCAAAAAAAAAAGAGTGCAGGAATTTCCCCACATTATGATCAATTCTTGCGGGAATTCCTTGAGGAGACTGCGCGAATCGCAATCGCGCCACTTAGCGCGAACACTGCTGTAAAGTCCAAGTAGCTTCCTAAAGTGCCCTCTAAGCAAGGCACATTATCTCATGTGCTGCATAATAATTTTCCACCCAGATGGTAGATTAGAGAGCAGCATGACACTGAATTATCAGTGGGTGCAAGTGCTAGACTCCAGGATAATATTGAAAAAGTGGCAGGACTTCTGTAACCCTTTATAATATGCATACAGAGATTATCACGTCAACTAATGTGCCTGAAGGGCTCACTCTCAAAGCAATGATGGTCACTGGTTCCGATCTTGTTTGAAGTTTCTCCTCGAAAGCTCGTCCCGTATGATTTCCCCTCGCTCAATGCTTTGAAAGTGCAGAATGGTTCATGTCATTTGGGGATTACGAAGCCATGTGACATTTCCTTGTAATCTATTTACTGTATTACTTTAAAATATTGCCTTGGCACCTTGCAAAAAGCTTCCAAGGGGCCCTAGGGATATACCCCTAGGCACATACTCGTTAACTCGGTGGTTGGCACAGTTTGATAGCGTCGCCTTCCACCCGTTCGACCGGGGATTCGCTATCCCGGTCCCGGGGGTCATACAAGGCTTTAAAAATGTAAACCTGTGCCTCGCGCTGGAACGCTCACACAAGGATTGGAGCGGGACAAAGCGAGTGGTTAGGCAATTGCAAGTTGCTGTCTGTATGAAGTACCCCAGCCCCCACATTAAGGTACTACCAAAGGGCATTGCCCTTATTCTGTGTCCCCTGGTGAGGGCTTCGCATCTGCCAATAGGTGCAGTCATCCAGGTTGCATCCTTTCTGGGCCGTGAATAGGAAACGATCCCTGCTTCGCAGTATACCATAAAAATAGAACGCCTAGTGTTAATGTATACGTTACATGACACCTGAATGCTATTATTTCATAATCCTGACATTGGGCATTTTTACCATGCATTTTCGACTGAATAAATAATGCTGTATTTACTGAATTCCACTGTTTTTTGCTATAATGTTGGCGACTTTGCACTTGATCAATATTCTTTGTTTTCTAATTGCTGACTTATTCCACAAAATTAAACAGTGAATACATGACATACTTCCCGAGTTGGTCCAGGTGTGATGTCATGGTGTTAGTGCGCACTTGGGGATTATCCCCCCAACTTCTCTGCATAATGGCCCAAACTTTGAGGACACTCACTTCACATGGGAACATCCTCTTGAAATGAGGTTTGGATCTATAATACAGTTTTCCATTCTCCACGCTATAAACCTCTGCTGTATACAAGCCTTCCTTTGTCCTTTAACGTAGTGTTTCCACATCTTTTGGAGAGGGGCGATTTTTTAGAAGGAATACGTTACGATATACATCTTCAGGTAGCAAATTGCAATAGTCAATTCTTTTTTTTGTTAAACCCTCACTGCACATACAAGATGATAAGATTTATCTCCATTGCCCATTCCTCGTACCCAGCATGATGCCCAGGTTAACCTGGGAAGGCTCGTCAGCCTACTACAGCTACATACACCGTACCAGGAGTATGAACGGGCCAAGGAGACAGTCACAAGGACTGATAGCGACGCTTGACACCAGCGGAGCAAGCTCGAGAGCAAAAAGACATTGAGGATGATAAACTTGATTCAGGTATCTCCTAAATTCCATGCTGGAGTAGGGGTGGGGGGTCCCTTGTGTAGTCCTTTTGAAAAATTTGAATTTACCCATAGCCGTATTTTTTCTTTCATTCTGCTAGTGTCACTGTGCCGTGAATATTGCTGGCTGCAGTGCAGTAATTGTTCCTATGGGTTTATTCACCGAGCTGCAGCTCTCTCCTGGTATTTGTATGAAAACCTCATTGTCTTTGTTGTAGATCGGGTCATCTAGCTTGCAAACTCGATAACGCACACCCCCACCATGATAATGAAGTCCCATAATTGGAATGTTTTCCGCCTTGGTATAATACATAACCCCTTTATTTTTGGGCAATTTCCAAGAAAAATTTGAAAGTACTATATTTCAGCCAATGTTTTTTTGGGAATATGATCCTCAATTGCCATCCCAAATTGAAGAATCTTTATACTTAGTACGTATATTCCTCATGCTGAGTACTTGAGTCCTTTTTTTTTTGAGGGCGGGGGGCTCATGTTACAAGTCAGCTGGGGTCAATGGAACTCAAATTAGAGAAATCTTTGTAAACATGATAGGTCCGAATGCTGGGTTTCATCAAATTGAAATTTAGTGTGTAGACTTCTTATGCCAAGGGGATTACAGGAACCTATCTTTTTGTGTGAAGATGGTGTCATTTTTCATGGAAAAATGTCAAATTTTTTATGGGGAAGCATATGTGCCCAAAATTAAATGGTAGGAGGGTCCTATTGTTCCTCTGTCTGGACAGGTATCAGAAAAAGCAAGTACCGCTTAGTCCTCTCTTCCTGTACTGTTTGTGGGGAAAATCTACAAATATTTTTGATGTGTATTACTTTGATAATTAACAATATTGCAGTATTTCCTACGGCGGCACTCTCGACCAGGAAATATGGAATTGGGGAGGCTTAAGCTCGATTTGAAAACATTGTGTTTACTCAGAGTGGCACAGCCATCACTTTGTGCTCGTTAGCTGAGGAGCATGTTGATCACAGAAGTTGGTACATCAACATCACGTTGTTAATGAGAGAGGGGAGGGGACAGAGAGGGAATTTCTGTTATAATGGTCAAGGGTCGTAATTAAGAGCTCCCTATTGTTAATCTGACTGACCTTCATTGTTTTCACTTTTTCTAATAGGCACAGGAGGCAGAAACTACTTACAAGGCTTGCATACATGAAGCCAACACCAAGCAACAGGAACTCCTGAAAGTCAAGTGATTGGTCATCTAGAATAGTCAGTCTGTTAGAGTAATAGTTGTGCAAGACGCTTCTAATGTTGTTTCTCCGCTTAACTCAATCCATTTCAATTCGCACTTTTCCACTGCCACTACATACCATGGTTAGTGCTATAGAAATTCGTGTGGATCTGTATCATACAGACTTGTGTGGCCTCTTGTCTGAGGAGCAGGTGTGAAGATGCACGACCCGAAGTTTGCGGGACTATGAGGGCCACCGAAGGCTCCTAGGGTGACTACACACATTCAAGCACTGTCTGTGTGCAGTGTGTGCTGAGTGTTTTAAAGTAACATGACCAGCCTCCAGTTGCTATGTAAGATAAAGCAGGAATGGAGAATATTTCAAGACGGTTTTGGTCACTGAGTAACCACCAATATACCTATGAATGGTTTGCCGAGTGGTAAAAGGACAAAACTGTCTTAACGCAAGACCAGTAAAAAGAGGGTTCTCAGTTTCAATTTGGTATATTATTATTAATTCCATTTCGTTTGATTCCTAACTACACTGACTCATCAGTCCTACCTCACTCATCGTACTATAAATGTGGGTAAATCCTCACCTATCCTATTTCTTCTCATGCCAATCATTATTATTTTCTCAAAAATAGAAAGAAGTCCTGACAGAGCTCAAGGAGCTGGTGTTCCAGGGGGACAAACGATGAAGGCGGTAAGAATATCATGATTGATTTCAACTAATTTCGAAGGCATCTTTCCAACAATGAGGAATTGTATGGTTCTCCCTCCTACATGTGTCTGTGAAAATTTCACCCACCAAATTAGACAGTGGCCCGGCTTGTTTCATTAATCAGTGCCCACATTGAAGAATGCTCAACATTGTTGATTCTCCAGAACAACATTTTATACAGAGAGAATGTTGTTATATATTGTCCTGGCATTGTTTCAGCCTCTATAGTAAAATGTGATAATTGTTGTTCAGTTGTTTAAATTTGATATATCAAAATACATTTCCGAACTTCCACCCCCAGGTGACGTACGGCTACTTCCAGATCCACAAATCGGTATCGGCACCGGCTCCAATTCAGGTAATGGTTGATGTTGAGGTGTTGAATTGGCAATCCCATTCCCGTGGATTGAACCCACATTCACTCTTTAGCATGGATCTTTGTCCTGTTTGATCACTTGTGTTGGTATTTGCACATTGTCATCTGATGATCTGTAGCCATTGTATGAACAGGTCCTGCTCTATACCCTCGCTGGCTGAGTAAGTAATGAGAACTTGTGGGACAAAAAGGGTAATACTGGCATTTGCCGGAAAAGTGTAGGTATAATATCATTCATCCTTCCATGGGAGCACATGTCTGGAAGGAAACAAGCCTCATCAACCTTCAGTTTTCCTCTCCGGGGCAACAACCAGGCCTGGGCCTTACACATACCTCCTCCCAACTCTTTGAGGTAGCTAAATAGTCCCTAGCCATGAGCTGCAGCAAATATTGAGAGTGATATCAGACTTCTAGAGATTGGAATATCATACAGAAAAGAGAAAAAAAGGGGCCTAAGTGAAGGCATTAGTATACCCCTCTGAACAGGAATTCCCCTTATGGCTAGGCTTATCCATATTAGGTAACCCCTAACAATCACAATGAACACAATCTTGTTCAAGTATGAGGACGAGAGCCAACTAGGGAGTACTTTCATTCAGGTGGGTATTACCCATAGTGAGGACTTGCAAGATGTTGGAGATACTAACTGAGACCATTATGGTTAGTTAGAATTCTCCAGAAGAACATATTATTAATACAGTACTTATGTTTGGTGTGTGAGTAACCTGCCCCCTTGTGCACTTACCTTTCACCACTAACATATGCAGTATAACAACCTGCCAGCTACCTAGATCTGGCATGATCTCCTGGCATGGAGGGGGCCACCATGTCATTCCGAATCATGCCAGCTGAAACGTTACATGCTACCAGCAGTTGAGGTGTGTGCTAAAAATCATCGCCTTGAAACGCTAACCATCCAGACCGATCCTGAGCCGTCTTCTACCAGATCGAGGATAATCAATCTGCTACCTAACTTGGATTTCCGCAGACCAATCAGCTTCTCATTTGTGTCTTTGGGGCAAGGCCCTTTGCCTCCATCACCCTAACCCCACCCAGGCCATAATTGGGGACCCGTCAGCAAGCTGGGACGATCTACGCCTACAGTAAAAAAAAAAAAGCAAGAGGCTAGGTCACATTCATTGTTCGTGAACTAGCACATCAGGGATATTCTCACATCAATGTTTTGATATTAAATTCCTATGATTTGTCAGTTGGTCCGTTTAGCTATTTTAGGCCTTCCCAGTTTCCAGGGGTGTCCTGCAGTAGGAAGCAGTCAGTGGAAGGGGGGGAGTGGTGAGAAGCTAGTTTCAGCAGTCTACAGAAAAACAGCTTACCTGAGCTGTTTTACTTATCCTGCTCAGTGTCTCTTCAGTTCATCATTGCTTCACAATTCAGGTGTCTGTACAGTATATATTCAGTGTTTGTGAATCACAGCTTATCAGAGCTGTTTTTCCTGTTGGAAAATTTATCCTGCTCAATGTCTCCTCATTCCAATATTGCTGAATAATTCATGAGCCTGTATTCCTTTGCATATTCAGTTCCAGGCCCTCTGCGAGCAGACCAAGGAATACTTACCGGGGGTCCAGTTCAAGGAGTTCCTGAAGCACAACATGCCAATCATATCGAGTCGGCACGATCAGGATACGGCAGACATCTTCACCTTTGAGCCATATGTGTCGGAGTAAGTAAGTCATCTAACAATAAGGAAAGGAAACATTGGAAAAAAGAATTTCTGTAACTGGGTTCCCGTGGTCATGGAAAACCTGGAAAATTTATGGAATTTCATCTATAAAAATCCAGGCCTGGATAAGTTTTGAAAATAAGTGAAAAGTTGTTGAGTCATGGAAAAGTCATGGAAATTTTAATGAAGTGATGTCGTCACTTCTTACAGCTGTTTGCTGTGTTGCTTTGGCTCTTGTTTGGATGTTCAGATGAGAAATCTGTGCGAGATGCCATAGAGAAGGTCATGGATCCTTTATTTGGTCATAAAAAAGTCATGGGAAAGCCATGGAAATTAATTGCCCAGAATCTGCAGGAACCCTGTTATAAAATCAAAACTTTCTTGTAGCAGTGGTGGGCTGCCTTTAACGAAAGCTATTCTGTGATTCGTCAGTCTTCATTTACTCCTTATATGTATGGCTATATCTGCAAGTGGTTCAAGAATTCAGCTTGGGGTTTTCATAGTCAGCTTGTTTACTAGTTGACTCACTACAGGTTTACATTACAGTTCCCCCAGAAAAGTTGTGCTTTCAGCCGAAATGGAAGAGGACCTCAAAACCTAAAAAAATCTTTCCTTTCTGGGTAGAAATGGCCGAGAAATACTTGTACTTTTCATACACCCTTGTGACTCGGTTTCAAATGGTGATTTAGTGCATATTACTCCAGGATGTTACTTGCTCCGTCATAACACACTTAGGTATAACACAGTCATGGTTTAGTATGTATGCCAACAGCGACTGTGAAATGTAGGTTGTGCAACGGCCGGGAAAACCGTCACAAAGTCCCGACTAGGTTTTACCGGAACTTCTCTGCTACTGATGTTGTGGCGAACAGAAAACAATCCAGTGCCCCATTACTGGAAAGTAGATAAAAACAACCCAAACCAGGAATCATGATGCGGCAGTTTAAGCCAGGAGGCTTAATAGAAAATATGGATGTGGAGCTATTTTAGGCCAGGAGGCTAGATACAAAAATTATGGGTGTGCAGCTAAGTAGGCCAGGAGGCTAAATGAAGAAATATGGATGTGCCGCTAGGCTAAGCCAGGAGGCTAGATTTAGTAACTATGGGTTCCTCTCAGTTTCGGTCAAAAGAATTCATGGAAAAAAATAAATCTTATGGGTTTTTTTTTCAACACATGAAATATTGTAATATTGCAGACATAGCCATCAATATTTGAGGACGTTGTGATTGATTTCATGACCTTTAAAACCCCCAGGGCAGGCACACTAGAAGAGACAGGAGAAGGTCAGTACGCACTCCTTTGACAGCGTCGAGGAGGAGTACCGCTCCATGAAGGGAAGACACCGACTGAGCAACTCGCACGAGAAAGGTCAGTGCAAGTGAATTATAATTGTGGAAATTAACTCGTATGTCAACTCTGGAGACCAATCATTCTGTTCACATTTGTGATGTTCAATCGAAAACCAGTGTAAGTTTTTGCCGAAATTGGGAAAATTTATGTTGTCATGCTGCCCATAATGAGCTGGTGAAATATCTCATTTTCTTCTCGTGTCTCGAAATCATAGATATCAGAAATGAGCCAGGGAATCACTTCGCCCTCATGGTTTCCTGGTCCTCCAGTCTTCTAATCTTTCACCTCGATTGATATCACATTCTCTCCTCCCCATCTCTTGCAGCCAAGAAAAACGAGAGAATAAGTGCATGGGTGACTGTCGGCAGTGACTCGGAGAGCGCCAGCGGTAGCTCCACGAAGTCTGTCGATGCTTCCCCTGCAGGTAGCCCAAGGGGGCTTCCAGGAAGAGGTCTGAAGCGGGAACAGTCGGGGGGAACCCTCTCCTCGGGCGATGAGATTGCAGACCAGAAGAACCGTCCCCAGTGGCTGTCGACCCTGCCAGTATGTTCATAGTCAATTTAAAGTACAATGGTCATGTATACATAACTTCTGCTATTCTGGTGTCTTATATCTAGTATGTTTAGGAAACCCAAACCTCAGAAAGAATTCCAGCTGATTCAAGTATGAAAAAGAGAGAATCCTACTATTGCACAATGTGCCCCGTGATGTCACAAGAGTAACTGGAGAACCCTGTTTAATACAGGCTGAGTCAATCTAAAACATGTATTTTCACCAACCTAGTAACAAAAGAACTAAAAAATGGTGGTGGGACCTATTTTCTACTTAGAAATTGTTCACAAATATTGGAGAAGAATGATTTCATAATTTTCATTTATGAATATTAACTAATACTTTCTGCTATAATGGTGCAGAATATCAGCATCTACTGTGTGAGGACCTCCGCATAGTTAATCTTGTGGCATCATCAGTTAGGGTGAAATTCATTCAAGGAAAATGAATAACTCAACAACAGAACATGCTAGAGTTGCCAAATTTTGGTTGTGGGATTTTGACATGTCCTCTTTTCATCTGCACCAGTTCAAAGATGATCTGTTGCATGACCATTGTATTTCAAGCTGCAACAAGAGGAGCAATTACATGTATCCTAAGCTCCACCCTGGGCTGAACATCCCGTTCCTCTCACAGAATAGCAGGCCAATGCTTTAGTTCACTGATAGACCCTAATGCTATGCAGTACGGTTAACTAGCAAAGTGCCCTCTTTCGAGCAATCCGGCTGGTTGAAACATACTTCGGGCAAAATTAAAAAACACTGATCACTTGTGTAGTAAAGTCGGACCGCTTCTTGTACAGAATAGATATTATAGATTACGAAAGGTGGTCAGTATCATTCTTGACCAATAGTCAGATGGGGCATGCAGGAATTTTAGGTCAGAAGTCATCTATGGGTCAAGTCTGTGTATTTTGTTAGTATTAAACTCTGGCCGCTTCTTGTACAGAATAGATATCGATTTTGAAGGTGATCAGTGTTATCATTGACCAATCGGACATAGAGTGTTCAGGAATTTGAAGTGAAAGGTCATTCATCTATGCATCAACATGGGTCATTTTTTGTTCAAATAGTCAATCGATTTCTCTCACAAAACAGGTTAGATGGTAAGTGTTCAAAAATTTGAAATCACATCTTCTAGGATCATTTTAATGTGATGGTGATATCACTCGAAATTCTTCCACTATGCACATTTCTGGTAGGTGAGCAACTATGCCATATTGGCATTGGTTTCATTGTTTGCCAAACAAGAACAGGTCCTCACCATTTCAGCTTGAACACCCTGCCAAATATTAACCCTGATCATTGTGAGTGTAGCCACTCACTGACAAATCTGAATAGTATGTGTTATCAGCTAACACTGTGCCCGTTGTACACACGTCCCTCGCTTGTTCCCAATTAGCACCTGGGTAGAGAGGGGCATGATTGGTCCGTGGGACTCAACTCACATTATTTCGATTAACAGTGTGAAGCTCAACTGGACTGACTAATACGATCTGTTTTCCAGGAGGAAGTATGAAGACATTTCCGTTCAGTGCTCCTTATGGCAGCAAGACCTATGCCAGTTTGACTAATTCACCATTTTGACACTGGTGTGCTCTGCAGATAACACCTTGATGTGTTCAATTATTATTAAAAAAAAATATCATCATTCGTGCAGGATGGTATAGTCGTATCCTAATCTCATCTGATCTCCTCCCATCCTCACCCACTCACAGAGCTCATCGACAGCATGCCAAACGCCTTCCGTCACCTGACCGTCTCAAAGGCGGCCAGACGCACATGCTCCGGAAGCTGCGGACGCCGTCCAAGTGTCGGGAGTGCGACAGCTACGTCTACTTCAACGGGGCGGAGTGCGAAAAGTGCGGCTGGCCAGCCACAAGAAGTGCCTGGAGCACCTGGCCATTCAGTGTGGGGGCCGACGCCTCAGGGGGGAATGAACGTGTTCGGGGTGCCCCTGGTGACCCACCTCCAGGCCACCGGGCAAGCTGCCCCTTCATCGTCACAAAGTGCATCTCCGAGATAGAGAGCAAGGCTATGGACATCAAGGTATATACCACTAGCCAGAGTACAGTGAAATTCCCATCCGAATACGATCTAGTTTCCATGATGATTCTTCGGAGAGAGGACTCCTGTCAGATTCAATATGTCATTCAATTTTAGATAGAACCCCCCAAGTGAAAACACTTGAATATCCCAAGAAAAACTGATTAACAGACTGACCAATGACCGATGTTTCAAGTTCGAGAAACCCTGGGGTACTGTATTAGTTAAAGTTCCATTCAGCCTTCGAAATATTTGAGAGAATGAGCATGGATGGTATTGGAAGTGAATGCCATCGTTCGATATCTCATCTACAAGAGAGTTTCAGTCAAAATTACAGCACTCAAATCATTTCTGTTTTGGAGAAATGGTGATCAATCCGCAAATTTTTGGAAAAGCCGGCCGACTGTAACACGTGTATTCATTTCACCACAGGGACCTATTCCACCCAATTACAAATTTCTACCTAATACTTTTGTTTCAACATATTTTTTTTTTCTCGATTGAAGCTTTTATATCAGTCAATACAATATATTACTACAGTGTGGGTACTGGGTAGCTTTGTGGGTGGTGGGGAGGACATGAAATGAAGGCTGAATGGGGCTTCAAAATAAGGTAGTGCCCCCACGCTCTATTGTAGGAGTGGATGTAAATTGCACTTTCCGCTTTGCTGTCCTTCTAATCTTCTCCCTGATTATCAGTTTGAAGAATCAATTTGGAGTTGGCTGCTGATGTTAGGATATTGATAACTACCAGTTCTCTCATTCTCTCCATCAACTTTAGGGTATCTACCGGGTGGCTGGTCTCAAGGGCAAGGTGGAGAAACTCTGCCAGACGTTTGAGAACGGCGCTGAACTTGTAGATCTCTCCGAGACGCAACCCCACCTCATCACGAGTGCCCTCAAACTTTACTTCCGTCAGGTAAATACTGCCCTCCCCAGGCAACAATCACATACACACAGTTTAGCATTTCTGCTGGACTTTAATTGGAGGAGTATTCATCCGTTTTGAAATAGAAATAAATGAGCTGAAAATCCCCAGTAGTTTTTCAAGGTCACCTGTAGTCCTATGATTGCAGGCATTTAGTATTTGCACAGCCTGTCTAGTTTAGTTTCATCTGGCATTAAGATATTATAGCTATGTTTTTTATCAATTATTAAATATTAATGAGTACCAACTCCTAGATCTGTTTAATTCATTATAGTTGGTCCATGACAATTTCTCATTTGTAAGCCCAAATCAAGTGAATTAATTGGAACATCAGAAAATATGTGTTGCTTCTTCATTGCACATCATCTCCCAATGTAATTCATCATAAGGCAGGTTTAATGATCTCCTTTCAATTAACCTCCTTCCCCCATGACAGCTTCCAGAATCTTTACTACAGTTCTCGCTCTTCCAAGAGTTCATCTCAGCCGCGAAGGAGTTCCCTGCGAGCAAAGATAAGGAGTATGACCGAGATGCAGTGATGGTCAGGTTCCAGCAGGTCACAAGTAAGCTGCCACTGGCCAATCAGAAGACAGCTAGCGTCCTCATGCACCACCTAGAAGGTATGTGTGATGACTGATAAAAAGAAACGCTCAGTGAGAGGAAATTGTAGGGACCTCTACATTTGTATAGTAGGCGGGGGAGGCGGTTCTAGCTATGTTGTCATCACATCCCCTTGCGCAGGTGTAGTCCAAGTAGGCATGCATGAATGATACATGTGGAGTAAGCAGGAGGTATATTCAAAGAAGGCCAATAGACATTTGGTACAAAAAGTATTGGGACGGGACCATACAAAGTAGGATTAGGAATGGATCAACCGAGGCTAAGGTAGACAGGACAGACAGCAGGAACTAAGCAGACCAATATGACTGGATTGAATGCGCTCCACAATGATATATATGCAGTTACCTTGCAATCCCCCCTACTCTTTCGAAAAAAAAAATTCTATGATAAAGCCACTACACCTGTCTTGTCTTGTAGCATCATTCTTGATTAGAAATTAGAAAAGTGATTGAGATATCTATAAGTGATCCTTAACTGCTACTTTAGAGGATGTTTTGCAGAGAATTTGTCTGCATATATGACAAGACATGCATTATAAATGCTGACCATTGCCATAGATGAGTTATGACTTTTGCCCTATGCATATTGTAACTGGACATAATCTGTATGGCATGTTACACACTACCTGCTCATCTAACAATGATCTAGTTCAGAGAGGCACTTTTGTCTGGTAGCAACTAGCGAAGAATGAGGGCAGTGTTTACATGACATCACAACAATTAATCAATACAGTTATAATTCTGCTATGCATGGGACAGTATTTCTTTGTGGCATCACCCAAACAGCATTATCCATTTTTTTTGGCCAGGTGTGGCATGAAGATACTACCTCTTTGAATACGAATCCACACATGCATGTTACTGATTGCATGGTTTCATACATTAAACATCCCCCATTCAGTCACCTGTTATGACCAAGCCCTGCCTGGGGGCATCTGTACTGGAGCACCTATGCAGAAGAGAAGTCAGTCTGGAGCCGCTGGCTATGCCCCTGACAGCGCCCTCACTAATCGTAATGTTGTATGATATGTGAATTGGGCGACCTTCTTCGCATTTTGTCCGAATATTAAAATATGTTCCGTTTGTCAGCCCTTTCTAGTTCAAGCTTCACATTAATTCTAATTTGCTCTGTGATGCTATTTTTCATGCCTAGATGGTGTTTCTGTCAGATGCAATCAATTTGCATTTTCCAATTAATTATGCTGTCTCTGTGCTTTCATAGTGAATCAGGTGACGTTCAAGTATATTATCAGTGTATTCTGGAACAGGGTGACACTCACTAAAGATGTTCCAGAATCTTGCACTGACGCTCGATGGCATGCATCATGACATATCGCTGACAAAATTCACAGATAGAGAGTGAACAAACTGAATGTGTTTCATGATATTACGCACAACAGCGCACTCCCTCACTCTGAATTTGTGGTCTCTGATGGCATTTCCAACAAGGCACACAGTTGCGGCCTATACCCTCTCCAGTCGATATAGCTCCATGATTACGCCCGCAGCATATACTGTTAGCATGCTCGCATCCCCAGCCCACAGGAAGGTTCTGCATCCCCAGCCCACAGAAAGGTAGGTAGCCAATCAGGGGTAACCTCAACTATCAAAATGTACAAAAAGTACAAAATGATAATCGCTGAGGTAAAAATTGATTGATTGATTAATTTTGTTCATGTTCACTCCTCCTTCCGACAGAGTATCTGAGCATCGGAGTACTAACCAGATGACGACAAGCAACATCAGTATCGTCTTCGCTCCCACCTTACTCCGACCAAGGTATTTAAAACTTAGATTGTTCAGTAAGCTTTTCTGTACACTTCAGGGGCCGCATTCACCAACATATGCAAGTTTCCTCGCTCAAGTCCAGTTTATGTCCAAACCCTGGTAGGGTGGTATTTACAAAGCATCGTTGGTTAAGATTTTATTTGTAACTTCATGTACTATGCCTATTACCTATTAACACATGTCCACATTATTATGCAAGAAAATGGGCTCTCGGGAGATAAGGGATGCTAAGATTAGATAGGATATTAAGTGGCCTTTATTGTACTCTCTCTTCTAGCGATGACCTGGCATCACTCAGCGCCCTCATGGATATCAACCACCAGACCCGAGCTATAGAGCTACTCATCAAGTACCCAGAGGTGAGTCTGCGGTGGTGAACTTTGACACCAAATTTGAACCGCTAGAGGGGAAGTTGTTGGAAAGAAGCTGTGTAGAGGAATCCTTCTAGTGATCTATGACCAGGCTTTGTAGGGAAAAAAAAAAAAAAACCCATGTCCCAATTTCATTCTATAAATAATTAGGTCGAACCATGGTTGTAGGAAAAAAAAAAAGCTGCACTAGCTGATGCTGTGGGCTTCTGCAAATGGAAGAGCATTATCAATATATGGTCACTGAATAACAGGTGTACTACCAAAAAACAGTAGAAATCAACTAGACCTAACGCCCCATAACTGAAGAAGCTATGGGCACCAAATTATTGAATGATATTGAATGATTAATATTTATCTGCTACTAGCATGGTCCATAGTCTTTCTGTGAGTAGCGGGGTGGCAAGAACAATAAGTCTGTTCACAATTTGCATGTGAGCATGCTAACCATGAGCAGTTCAAAGTAGGGGCATCATACGGTATATTCAGAACTGTCAACGGAACATTCAACCAATGTGATACTATGTTAATGCTTGTAAGTATGAGTGGATATGTGTAAAGGGTTAAGGGAAGCCTTGGAAGCTAGGTAGTATTTTCAATGCCAGCAGGGTAGAGATTAACCCAGCGAGAGACAACTGGTATGCTGGTATGCTATGAAGATAGGAGTAGCTCAGTCGGTAGAGGAGCTGGAGTGCAGATTGTATGGTTGTCAGTATTATTCCCATTGACTGATCAGCTTATCTAGTGTGCCCTACCCTACCCAGGCAGTAATTGGGGACTTGTGAGGAATCTAGAGTACAACGTGACACATACATACACCTACAATGACAGTAACATAACCCCTGGGATTATCAGGAAGCATACCTAAGGTCTTTAAAGCGTTTATTACATATCTGCAACTGATGAAGAGCGTTTATCCCACTCACTATTCTGCATTTGTAATATAGGCTTCACAATACCTCTGTCATACTGTCACATCCGTGTTACCAGAGCAATTTCTTCTCCTTCTTCTCATTGCAGATATTTGGGTCTCCGGTCACTCAGACGCCTGTTGAAAATCTGAGGGCCGGACTCGACGATGCAAAGGAGAAAGGTATGCCTCATGCCCAGTATTAATTTGATTCTCTGATTAAAAATTGCACAGAATCTAAACTTGTAATGGCCTAATGCTGATAAAGTTACAAATGTTATTCAACAACAAGGTCAAATTTTAGGTCCAATGTAAGGCCTCTAAGTTCCATTATCCAATCTTCTCAGATTCCACGAAATTTTCTTAAATTGTTTTCTTCCCGTCCTTTCCCTCCCCCTCTCCAATGAGTCCTGGAAGAGCATCCAAATTCAGGAATCAAGGCAGGGCAAGTGGGAAGTGACGCTGGCTATGTTAGGAGCATTCATGTTTGCGAAGTTCTCGTTTATAGAACAGTACTCTTCCATTCTAAGAGGTTCATTGAATGCTCACATAACAATATCAATCCTACTCTCTTCATCCCGTGTGCCAACCTCCGAGTATGTATACATGTGCAAACATAAGCGTGACGTTCCATAAAAAGTCTATTTTTTTTTTGTGTTGTTGCATACTAACACTTCCATGCAGTATCTTCCTCAGAGGTGTTTTTTTTTTCTACAACTTTGCTGAGAAAGCTGGTACATTACACATCCTCATGGAAATGTTCTTTTAAAAAAAATTAGGGGTTCATCAGCGGTGGAAGCATGCCTCATCCACAGGGTAATGCAGGACGGGATGTTAATTAGAGTGCCATGTATGAGGGCGACAGCCATAGTGCACTCAACAATAGGATTGACTCCGAGGAGTGCATTCCCTGTGTGGGTAAAACACAAGCAATCATGGATTAACCCTTTCATCCATACAACCAATACACTAAATAATTAGAACAACATCCATATACCACATACTGCTACAATGTCCCCCCTGTGCATTGGAAAGTAGGAGAATAGAAATGTTTGAAATACAATATCAACAACATATGTGCATGGAATTTCCCCTTAGTTAATGAGTCGGTGCACTACCGAGCATCTGTGCGTAGGCATACAAATTAATGCTCAAACACTCACTTGCAATTTGGAGCATTGTGCACACTAGAACTTCTCATCATAGCATCACTCACGTAAGTGGCCGCACTTCATATGAACCATGAAAAAAGAACTAAGCATAACTTTGACTTAGCTGACATTGTCATCCACCAGCTGTATGTGTAACTCACTCATGCACATCAGCTGGTGAGTCCATTCAATCTCCAGCAGATGAACTAGCTCTGCATATTCATCTGCATGAGTTTTATTTGCATGTGACTCAATTGACCAATCACATTCCATAATTATTATCTGGTATGAATGGACGTTATGACCCGTGATAATCCTGTATTATCTCCTTGGTCTCCCTTCAGCGACGTCACCCAACAAGAGTGCCAATAACAACTTCCTCCCAGCTGATGACGGCTTCCTCCCCAGGGGGTCTGGCTCAGTCACCCCCGGGGCGGGTCTCAGGGTTCGTGCTCCCGGGCAGTAGCGAGGACAGCGACGACCTGCTACGGACAGCGCACGGTAGACATGGAGTCTGATGGCCAGGACAGCTCTCATGGTGAATCAGGTATGCTGGCCTTATACATACAGGAGGGGGGGGGGGGGGGGGGGGGTGGGAGACAATGACTAGTTCATGAGGGATGAGTCACCCCCCCCCCCTTCCCAGTCTGCCCACAGGGTCTGTAAGTTCTGACTTTCCTGGGCTTCCAATGATACGGCAGAGAGTGAGACAGCTGAGACGACAGCTTTAAAACATCTGTTGGGTTGAGAAGTTCGGGTGGTACTAAAGATGAGCACGTTGAGTGTTCTGTAGGGTGTAGGGTGCAACCACACGTTGAAAGTAGGGTGTCCAGAGAAATTGTGGAGTCCAAAGCAGTAATGTCCAGAATTGTGTGTCAAAAATATGCTATTTATGGAGGCTCCCATGAAGGTTGGGGGGGGGGATGACACCCATCCTTCCAGTGGCTGCACTCTTACACATGGTGACACATATTATAGGCTCATTGGTAAATAGAGGGGATGGGGGATTGGTTTCCAAGGAGATAACACTAATAGAAGACTGATATATTTTTGCTAAGCCAAGTACTTGGAATAATAGTCTGCGTGGCAAACTGAGAGGGGCGTAGTAGAAGTAGCCAACCCTGATCTGTATAATACTTGATGGGCATGGCAAGAGGAGGTGGCATTGCAGGGTCTAATGTGGGAGTGAATAGTCATGGTACACAGACTGCAATTTCCATCCCCTTTTGGTGATTCTTGGAGGATTTATGAGCACCACCTGAGGAAATGGCAGGATAGCGAAGTCATTCAAAGCTCTCTGGGTGGAACAGAGAATCATCCTCTCTACCTGGTATCTGCCCTTGCCTTTTTCCTGCGGTTCCATCCAATAACATCTGCTGGTAGGACTGAAGTGCAGCTGAATCTATAATGAAATATAGCAAGGTATTCTTCACTTTCTCTCACTGCAGTAGACGGCAGGAGCAACATGGTTGGGGAGGAAGGGGGGGGGGAAGAGAAGATGGGATTATAAATTATGCGTATTGTAGGAAGTGAGAGAGTCAGCGGGGCTATGTTCTTACTTTTGATCTTAGTCAGCAGGCTTCACTAGTGGACTTAATAGCTCGCTACTGGATGTTCAATTCATTTGTTGCCTAATCTTCCATGCTTCTGTCCACTTGCACAAGGTGTTGAAGAGGATGTTGGTAGCCAGTGATTTAGGTAGAGTAGAAAAAAAAATGTTAAAGGAGAAACAAGTGAGAGCAAAATATACAATTGACAGTGAAAATGAATATAGGTTCTACCTTCATCCTCTGTGTTTGAAGGGTGCTTGATGTTGGATTCACATACACATTAGGGAATGTGCAGCTAAACATAGGAATTCTAGGTATATATAATGTACAGATGATGTTTCATTCCACATGTGAAACATCCCTACTTGAGTTTGTAATTGAACATTGTTTAATTAATAATGATATTTCCTACCTTGTAGTTACACAGCCAGTGGCAGTATAAGTGAGTAGCAGCCATATGGTATAGCTCCCACCCTGAAGCTCTGTGATCCTGACTTGGTGGCTGGTGCGCTGATTAATGCTGTAACGCCATACTTAAATGTCACATGTCAACTTTATGTTATATGAATTGCAGTATGATTTTAGTTTGTTATATTGTGGTGGTTAGTTGACTAAAACCTAGTAGTCATTATATTCCTCTTCATGAATAGCAAGCAGGCCTAATATTTGGGAATGAAAATGATGCAAACATATTCTTTTTTGCCTTCAATCAAATTGCAGCGAGTGCACTCTTATATTCAATGTGATCTGTTATTCCTTTGCTGGTCCTTATCATGTGATTTGGTGATTGAATGGGCTAATGTCGTTTATTTTCTGCTGAGCTCATTTTGCATGAGTTGTAGTGTTTCAATTTGAACCATTTTCCATGTTCAGAATTTATGCCAACCAAGGATGGCCGTGCTGACAGTGTACGTGACATTTGCTAATTTGGCTTTTTTAAAGCCCTAAGGATCATTAGTTGAGGGCCTTAGATCATTATAGACAGAAGACTACATCTGGCATGTATGCAATATTGGGCCTTGCTGTATGATAGTCATTTAGGTCTCCAGAGGTCAAAGTCTGAAATCCTTAAAACAACGATAAGTCCAATCATTTGGTCCGATCAAGCTGAAATTTGGGTGTAGCTTTCTTATGGGGAGTACAAGTACTCTATTATTTTTGGTCTTGTTTAGGGACCTTTTGGGAGAAACTAATGGATTGTCATAAATTCAAATCTTGGGCAATTTCGGGGTTGTAACACACTACCTTGACCCCACTGGATGGATTGAGCTCATACTTGGTATGTGTGGTTTTCCCATGAATGGAGCATGATCCTGTTGTTTTGGGGTCTGGTCAAAGGTAATCTGAGGTCACTAGAGGTCAAAGTCTGAAATCGTTGTAAACATGATAATTGGCTTGTAAACAAACTAACTTCAGGTCGAATTGACTCATTCGATTTTCTCTCAACTATCCCATTAGCCTCTTTATATTCACTCCTGCAGTTGCCCTGCATGGGATATAACCTGCCACCATTTTGTGTTAAAAATACAATCACATAGAGAAATCAGAGAACAAAATCAAATCAGGTATCTAACCATAAGACGGAGGGCCTTCATATTGCAAATTGACCTGTAAATTAGAAATTGAACCGTGAGATATATCAACAATTTTGAAAACTAACTGAAACAGGTTTACAAATTTGGCTGCTGACTCACTCAGGTACAAAAAAAAGTCTGCCAGTGAAAGCCGATTCACATCCACAATATCACGACTTTGTCTGTCTCTTTTAAAATCTGACAAATCTTCTGAAGCCTCATTCCATGGGTCTTTGAAACGACTCTGTATTACTGTACTGGACAAAATTTGTGTAGCTCGATTCACCCATTTAGAGTTGTTTGGTACACAACTCAATTCGGGTGTGCTGACAACCAGGCCAGGCAATTGGTTGACGGAGTTTCTTGCCGATTCAGCCACCAGCCGACAGGGGCTCTCGTGTCCACCCCCCCACCCCTCCCAGCAAAGTCAAGCAACCAATGTGAAATAAAAATACTTTTGGGGTTTTTACCCATAGTACATTACTGTTCTGAAAAGTCCAAATCATACCAAGATATCATGCCGCCAAAAAGTTTCAAGCAATTGTAAACTCTTGAATTGAGAAACATGTTACTTCAAACCCAATACTTGGAGGTAAAAAATTATGCTGCAGCTTGTCATTGACCCATTGGAAGCCATATTTTTTAGTCCAAAGAGTTCTTTCGCTAAAAAGATCCTCATATAAAATTTATATCCTGTCTATGTTAATGTGACTGCCCCTCAGGGCATTTACTAAGGACTATACAAAACCCATCATACAGCAGACAAGGGAAGTGTTTCTCTTGCTCACTCAGATTGGATAGCGACAGATGGCGATTGTGATTCTGTTTTCTCTCCCGATCAAGCAGATGGGAGTCACTGATCGATGACACTCAGAGCTAAGACCACCCGATGAGGAAGTCCCGGGTCCGGAGCAAGCACATCCCGACGGGGGGGGGTCAGGCCGGACCCACTCCACCCGCAGGTGGACCCGGCATCTCCCGACACCTAAGCCAATTGTTGGTTGGGTAAAGGGGGGCGGCCTGTCTCCGATGCCAGTCCTGCGAGGGGTATGATCCCAAGCGCCTTTCCGAGGCCACGCCCACCCCTGAGGGCGCGTCAGGGGATCTGTGAAGGACCTGCCACCGCTGCTTCCAGCCCCAAGCGGAAGGCCTCGAAGGGCCGCAAGAACAAATCCCCAAACCCGCAACGTAGAGACGAGAGGGAGCCAAAAATTGTTGAACAGGAGGACCAATTGAGTTAATGGTGATGTTATGTAAGGTGGACCGAAGGGGGGGGGGTAAGCTGGCTCAAGGAGATGAGTACAGCCTAACTTCTTCAGATATGAATAGTCAAAATCCTTAAGCCAAGCGAATCATCAAAGAAATACTGTAAGTTTTAGAGCATCAGGTGCCTCATGGAGGACCCTCCGATTATAGAGGGTTTCAATGGTAAAACAAAGCCAAGGACCAAGAAAAATTTAAGAAGGTTTTCAGACGAGAAGTGGTTCTAGCTTCACTGCCCCACTGTCCGTCCAGACACACTGGGAATTCACCCCAAACAGTTGACAAAAATAGCTGGGCAATCATTTGCATGACCCTTCAATCCCATAGAAACTCAGCCATCTGTGAGGGTGAACCCCCCCTTACCACAACCCCAACCTAGGTTGAAGACCAATGTTACAGTCAAGGCCAGCAGAAGATTCAGATAGAAGGAGCAGGGAAGAGAAGGCGGAGTGGTTAAAAGATTGGTTGAAATTGACCTGCGCCGAGGAAAAATGAAAGATGCATGGAAGCGACCACAAAGGTTAGAAGAGTGTTCCCTGATACAATCCATATGTCCAGGGTGCAGTAGGAAATCCGAACAAAAATGCCTCTTTCTATACATTTGAAAGCACACCCCATCTATGTGATCAGGGCATAATTTCGTGACCAAGGGTATGTTTTCAGACTGTAGGCTGTTTTTTCAGTGTGCTATATCAGATGCAAAAGTAGAGAAGCAGGTCAGAAACCAGGTGTGGCGGAACAGAAAAAGATTGGGGGGCTCTAAGTTGTGGTGGTTATCTAAGCGGACCACAGATCCGTTGGCGCGGAGCGTACCTTGAAAATTTGAGGTTTTTCAAATCCCCAGATGCTGGAAAATGGCACTTCCCGAGTGTGTTTTATGGATTTGCCCCCACCAACGCTTCATACCCCCCTCCCTTCGGTTTTCCGCCGCCACTGTCATGAACGCTTGTGCCCTTTTTCCCACCGCATGAGCTGCTAGTAGAATGAATGTGGTATACAGTTTGGGATTCTCAATACCTTTTTGCAATAAAAAGATCAGGGTACTTCCCTTGCCACTGTATTTGTCTTCTCTAGAAATTCATTTTTCTCTGATAAATGGTTCTTATAATAATAATTATATGTGTTCATCACGATGGTGCAATGCTTCTCCCAAAGCGGTTCTGTGTAAAAGCTTTTCGTTATGTGGCTTCCAGATTTTGCGAGCTATTATGAGAAGGGTTAACTGTGCTGTTATACTAGTTCCATATAGCACATAGTCATTACAAACAAAACGAAACAATCGGAATGAGGCTTGATAAGCATTACAATCTTTCAGAAACTGTTTTTTAAACATAGCCTACATAGTTATGTAAAAATCAGCAGATATGTGTCCCAAATTTTGTGGTATAGGGTCACGGAAATCTGTTCAAGGGTGACCTGGTCCATTCCTGGACAAAAAGAGGGGGGGGAAAATGTCTGCTAGAACAAACTGATTAATAAAAAACTTCAATGTTAATGGTCCATACAGGAATGATCCACCATTCCTAAATCGGCCCCTCAGTGACAAAGTGAAAATATCGTTATTAATCAATGTTAATAACCAAAAACACAAATTCATTTGTTGTTTGTAAACAATTTAACAAATGGTTTCTTCACCAAGAGTAAGAGTTGAGACATGCCCTCCACCCGACAGTCGTTGCCCCGTCAAAACTGTCTTAAAATTGGAGGTTATACCTGAGTACAAGTAGAGGAAACTCACCTCATAGCTAAAAGTCTTATTGAAATAACTCTACGTCAGACATTTTTTCCCTGTTAACGCTGTTATGAATTGATGATGATGGCTTTGAGGCAGTATAGTGGTGTCATGAAGAAAAAAAGGAGAGGGCAGAATTGGCGACCAGCAGGTAGAACCTCCGACACTTTTCGTGCGAATTAAGAAATTCCTTGGCTGGGATGTTCCTGGTGCACTCAACAAATTTTATGAGGACTGGATTAGATTAGGTGGAAATTGAGTCATGGGTGCTGCATGAGTTTCTGATGTGTATGGTCCAAGTCTGTAGGTGTGTGTCAGCCGAAAATTTATACCCTTCCTCCCATTCAAAGGTGATTTCACTCCTAGAAAAGAGGATCTGTGTGTGAAGTACTGCGTATTCTTCACAAATTATGACAACATGATGCACAACTTTATATGGTTTTTTTTTTCATTAATGGAAAACGCTCCTTATGTACACTTTAAGTAGGCACAAATTTAGCTGATTTGGGCATTTGGCAGAGGGTGGGGGGAGGGGACAGACCTTCCAGATATATCTCTATGATTGCCATCACATTATAGCTATCACAAATCGTGACTGGTTGTTTATCTCTGGGGTCAGGTTTTCTAATTTACAAATATATAATGTTCACTATGTGACCTTCCTCAAGATACATATGTGAAGTACTGAAACTTACATCTCGGCACAAATTGGAAAGAACTAGGGATAGTTGTAAAATATGTATTTACATTCAAATAGTTAGGGAGGAGTGGGGAAACCAGAGTGTGGTTCTCATGGCAATATTCCTTACATTTAGCTAACATTTGAGGCTGTTTATAAAGGATTCATCTGTTAAGGTCATATTCTAAATTTGTTAAAAGTTTTCTTTAAGCAAGGGTACACTGGTTTCGAGGAGTCTTTTTGTGTTGTCTTTGTGTTTTTTAGTGCCGTGGTGAATGATGAGTAAACCACCTGCACTTTATGCAGGGTAATGTGTTACACTAATTAGGTCGCACGACTGCTGCAAACTCTGTGAGATGCTTGTTTATACTTTCCAATGTGCTCAAGATTGTAAACTCCAATCAGTAACAGTTCCCCACTGATGTAAAAAGGATGGATTTTCACTTATGCTTGACTTATTCACATGGATTGGACTAGGACTACTGACCTAAAAGTCATTTCGGTGGCTTAACAGATTGGGATATGTTTTGAGTAATTGGCATCACATGGGTACCTTCATTGTTATTGATACTGTTATTTAGTAATAAACACTATTAAATTGCCACAGATTGAACCCTGTGGGCTTGGGAGTAGTAGAACTGACCTCTTTCAATTCGTTTTGAAAGAGGGGAACGAGGAAGTTTTGTTCTTTTTTAGCTAGTAGACCCCATATTAACACTTGTTGAATCGCCTGTTTACCGCACTACCCTGGGCATGGTCAGTCGTGTGTGGGTCATTGTCAAATCCAAAGTGACTCACATCTCCAACTCATTTTTGATTCCTTGAAACGAAGACATAGGAATCTATGCAGTCCCTGTCGTGGTGTGTGTGTGTGTGTGTGTGTGACGCCACAGCTTGTAAACATGAAACTTTATCAGGGTGGGTAGGTCCAGGTTTCATACTTGGTATGTTTTGGTCCCCATGAGTAACATTGAACCCTATTGTTTTTGGGCAGGGTCAGAGGTCATTGAGGTCAACCCACCAGAGGTCTAAGTCTGAAAAACCTTGTAAACACGATAATTCCCGAATGGTTGGTCTGATCAAGTTGAATTAGGTGTATAGCTTTCTTCTGGGGGAGTACAGGAACCCTTTGTGTTTTGTTTCAGGCCGGGTGAAGTTGGGTCGAAAATTAAATTTGTGAAAATTGATAATTTTTGGCAGAATTTTGGCTTGTAACACAATGACTCGACCCCACCTGGATGAATACAGCTCACCATCCACTTAGTATGGTGTCCCCATGAGAGTAAACAAAAACCTGAACCCCCATTGTTTTGGGGCAGGTCAGAGTCATCTGAGGTGCATCGGGTGCTGTTGGAGATTGTTAGCTCACCACCGACTATCTTCTTATTCAACTATTATCGCACACGAGACCTTGCTCCAACTCGGGTGACGTACATACAGAGTGCGTCTACGGGATACGTCTGAAAGGAAGGCATGGCTGAGTGAATACAACACTCCTCCTAAGAGTTTGGCTAGTTTTGTCTCATTTTACCTTGAATGTTCTATACATACCTGTAAATAAAATAGAGACGTTTATGTATGATAAAGTTACGTTAC
The DNA here is from genome assembly GCA_026419785.1 of Sclerodactyla briareus. Lineage (NCBI taxonomy): Eukaryota > Metazoa > Echinodermata > Holothuroidea > Dendrochirotida > Sclerodactylidae > Sclerodactyla > Sclerodactyla briareus. Next base: position 177,697 of record JAODTK010002577.1, read on the forward strand.
ATTTTTAGATCCTTCAGTAATTGTGAAATGCATATTTGTTCTACAGTGTTTTAGTGGCTCATGTGGCTTTATTCTGTGACCCTTTAACTTTACATGAAAAGTGAGAGGGATTTTGGTGAGAGTGGGGGGGGGGGGGGTAGGAGACAAAGAAATTTGGAAGGGAAAAATTAGGCCAGCAATAAATAATATTATTATATTCGAGCAAAAAAAAAATACAGTTTTTGGACGAAAAGTAAAAACATAACTGAATATATGGCCTAAAGTTTTACTGATTGCTTAAAATGTGCAAAATTGTCTTCTTACTTGCACTGTGGCCGTATGAACGCCTCAGTCCAGAAAAATACAAAAAATTCATTCAGCCTCCTGAGTGTTAGGGGTGGGGGGGGGGGGGGATCACCGCTGGTTACGGAATCTTTGTGAGAAACATGCCCAAAATAATCAAAACAATTTAGTAGTGTGACCTTGCCTTCCATTTGGTGAAGCAAATGAGGGGCATTTACTTATGATTCAGTTTTCTTCGTCAAAGCATATTTTGTAAGCAATTTCAATATGAGGTACCTTTCAAGAATGTAGCCTGTATTCAACCATTTTGACTTAGAAGTAGGTATGCCATTGGAATTGCCTACCACAAACCCATATTGTCAACCTTCACATGGGCTTAGGACCAAAGTCATTGTGTGAAATCGTAATTGTTCGAATGATAAATTAGATCTGCAAGGTGGCCAGACCTGATTGTTTCCATTTCCCGGATATTTACACAATTCTGATCATTGGCTGATTGGCCGAACTACCGCACTTTAAAAGCTGACCATAACCTTGCTACTCTAGCAGGTTTCAGCTCAACCTGAAGTATTGTGTTAAAAAAAAGTGCTACATGTGTACTAGTTTTAAGATGTTTAGTATTAAAAGTTTAGCATTTAGGATGTTCCAGTATTTTAGTGAAGTTTAGATTCGTTATATTAAATATTTTGTACAAATTGTGTTGGTTGCTTGGCTATAAGACATGTATCTGTGTAAAGCTTTTAGTCGATATTTAAACTTTTACCACAGATTATTGGTAATAAAAGTCTATCATGGCAACTCAATATTTGAATTGTTCGAGTATTTCTAAGCAAACCAGCTATGCTAGTAAGCTATTGGGATATGCATTTATATTCATTCAGTCTGTGAAACACTGCATTTTGTTTTCCCCCATAAGTTAGTTCCTCACGGCGGTTGTTGAACTGGGCCTAATTGTTCAAGTATGGTCATTAAGGTTATTAAAACAGCATTTTGAGGCAAAGTAGGTTGAAAAACAACCATCAGCAGGATTGAAACCAAAGATCTAAGTCAGATGTGGGGGTGGAAAATTCCCAACCACAGCAATAAAATAGTATGTGCGACGCGGATTAAACTGCCATGTGTATATCCCTGAGAAAAGTTACCTTGTCGACTGGATTTAGAGGAAGCACATTAAAATCATGTTCATGACCTCGTTGACTTTGGAATGACCTTCCTGTTGTTAAGGACCAATTGTAGTCCAAATTCAGAGTTTCATTTGAAATAAGGTAGAAAATGTGGAGGGATTATGCAAATTTGACCCCCTGTGACCTTGGAATGACCCTTCACGTTGTTTCAGGAATAACAACAGTTCACATCCACCATGTTTCATTCAAAACCCCCAAGTTTTATGTGTATCGGACTACCTCTGTATTTTGAGTGGAACTGCAAAATAGAGGCAGCAGACATCACAGTGTACCAAGTCAGATTTCAATAGGATAAAGCGGATAAAGGAGTTATTGTGCCTAATGCTTAAAAAGTTCCCGCCAACCGCGGGACGCGGACACAGCTCAAAACCATAATTTCCTGAACACTTTCAGTGTTGTGTGGATGTAATGACCCACTAGAATGGAGATTACAGACCTGCACCTGACCAAAACGGGCCAATCACAGACAAGTCGCATGGTTCCACATGTGCCCACTCAACTAGAACATTTCACTTACAATGCACAAACAACACAACACACCAACACCATCCTCGTTATCAGGGCCTCATTGCCAAACAACGTGTCTAGGTTGCAGAAACTACACAATGGCGTCGGTCATTGAAAAAAAAGTCATCCAGCATGAGTGTGAACATGCTGGTATCTATCAGAACAAACGGAAATTGTACAATTTCCGCTTCCCTTCAACATCTTCCCCAGCTTCACATCTGTGAAGGATTCGACTGGATGATCACAGTCCACGCCCCCTTCAAATGGCAACCAGTGCAAAGCACATCCCACCACAGCGTACCCTTAAAGGAGATGAAAAGTGAAACGAGAAAGAACAGAAGCACAAGGGGGGAAGGAGGGTGACAGAAATGGAGAACGACTGAGAAAGAAGAAAATGGCGATGGGAGCGGGAGGGAGGAGCGGGAGTAAGGGAGAGAGGAAGAAGCACAATAAAACAAGCAAAAAGGAGAAAAAGAGATGGATGGAAAACGTCGCAGAAAAATTGAAATGAGAATGATAAGAAATAACTACAGTGATATTTGCAACTTGGGGGGATTCGGATAACTTTAAAAGGGGCATAGCTTAACGGCTACGAAACCACCACCCACCCTCCTGCCATCCCATTGGTACGCCCCTCTGTTGCCCACTGCCCTCAATTGGTCCGCTTTGAAAAATCAAGCTGAAGATATGTTATTCATTTTATATTATTTAGTGTTCGGGGATTGGTCCCACCCTACTCAGGCGGATGGCCGGAACAGGACCTATCCGGGTCGTGTTAGGCTTGCAGGCACAGGCTTCAACCCTGGGCATTTTGTGGTCACGAATTTTGTAATCGTGGAAAAATTCAAATTTGAACAATTCGTACACCTCGGTCTGATCGTGCCCCGGAATAATGCTAGAATGTTCAACAATTGGTGTCCATACAACGCTCACCAATGCGCGCGAAACCGCGCCAACATTGTCCAGGTGGTTTTCCCGGAACATATGGGAAAAAAACAGAATCTCACAGAAAAAATGTGGGCAATTAGCTAGCTCTGCTGGTCCTCCCAACCATGATATGACGTCGCACGACGACGAGAGAGCGAGGCAAACTTCCGAGAGAGTAGAGGGTACCTGGAAGAGAACATTGCGTTGAAAATCCAAGAGCAGTCTGATGACTAAGCTACTGCAGTTCCAAATAGCGCGTGGTCGAGGAAGGAGGAGACGGACCGGAGGCTGAAAGGTCTAGTAATTAAAAAGAGCTTGTTGTTTTCAAGGTCAATGAGAATGCTGTTGTATAATTCCACCTCACAGATAGTCTGAGTAGGGGGCCATGAGGCAGAAATTTCCATAGAATTTGCGGAGAGCGGGGAAAGCAACGGGACGAAATCCACCGCTATACAGCGCGAGCACGAAATTGTCCACTCTAGTGGGGGGGGGCCAGTTTTCGAAACAAAGGGGTGAGCTTGGCATCTATCTTGTGATAATTATTTTCTTAGCCAGATATAGTAATATCAAACTGGTAGGAATAAGACTACGGCAAATTTTGTTCGAAATCACGAACTATGGGGGGGGGGGCACATGGATTTTCGAGGGGGTCCGTGCCTTCACCCAACCCCCTCGGAGGCCTACGCCTGCTTTGGCGGCAGCCTGTTGCCAAAGTAATTCAATTAAGTTCTCCGGGGTCCCCGCAACACAACTTGGATATCCGCATTGAATTTAAACCTCTAATCGACGATCAATAGGAACCATTTCATGGTTTAACTGTGCCACCAAACCATAAATGGGCAATGTTACTCAACTATGGTCGCAAAAGTGATCATTGTTTGGTCACTCGACCATATTTCAAAAAAAAAAACTGCGCTGCGCCTGCTTGTTGCATTCGTGCGCCTGCGAGGCGCCTGCCCAGACTAGTGGATGTTGCCAGAAATTGCCAGAGTAAATTTCCGTGCAACTCACGTCGGGCAGGCCTACGACGAAAGACGACACGCGGAGCGCGTATGTCCGGACCACCTTTTGGGGGCAGGCAATCAACGAAACGAACGTGCGGTCGTAGGTTGAATATGTGAAGGTAATTCTTCACCTTTGCTTTGTCCAAGCGCAACTTCATATCAACTCATAGTATTTGTGAACCATTTCCAATTTTCAGCAGCTTTTAATGCAATTTGTTACGATATTGCCCACCACCGCACACGGTCAACCTCGATTCCTTCCAAGAAATATTTTGTGTTCTCCCAGCAAACACCGAAACGTTTTCGAAAACTGTTTTCATATGTTTTTTTTTGAGAATTTGTCATGTTGAGTAACATGAATGTTACGGAACGTTTCCGTACCATTTCAAAAATGTTTTAGGAAATTATGTAGAAAAATTTATATTTCATTCCAAATTTAGGAGTTACAGTCAAACTAGGAAACAAAACGATAATATTATAGACTTTGACAAACACTAACATAACTTAAACAAACCCGTTTTGGCGCAAATCTTTGGCCACCAAAACCCTCAGAAACTTTCAGAAATTCTGAAAATGTCTCAAAAACGTTTCTCAAAACGTTTTGGAAACATTCTCTTAACCTTTGTGTTACTAACAAAAAATGTTTTCGAAACAATGTGAGGAAACATGTTAAAAATGTATTTTTAAACGTTTTTGTGTTTTTGTAGGGTCACCTAGTCTTCGTATAAGTCATTCTTCTGAAATTTTGGGCATTTGCAGGCGGGTGTTGATGCAACTGAGTGGCAATATAGACACCTAAACATCCAGTCCGCTTCGGAAATTATTTTGCGTTCCACCTGCATGATCTTAGTAACTCCGGGAACTTTTGGCACTTTCAGGTTGCCGTTGATGCAATCCGGTGCAAAATAGCACACTGAAACCAGGGACGCGCAGAAGGAAGACCATGCTGAGGGTGGGGTTACGGGGCTTATTATCATATCACGATCCGCTTCCTCGGTAAAAATTTGCATGCGATCACTTCGTCAAAACGTATCCTGAAGGCGGTAGCGCTTCAAACTCCCAATTCCTTCCGGTTCTTCTAGTCTTTGCCTCCTTCCCCCTTTCTCAAATTCGTGGCTATATCATCCTTTTCTTGACGGTGCTGGTTCCAAGCTGATGCGATTTCACAATGTATTGTAGGTCGCGCCCAATACATTACGCCTATCATTACGGAGAACACGCGCATGTATAAACTAGAAGGGGGAGGCAGTTGAATTCACCAGGTGGGCGCCAATTCACAAATAGCCGGATGCAGTTATAAACAGTCATAACGCACAATGGGGTGACCAGATTCAACGGAGTGTGAGGGGCGCCACTATCGGTGATTTTTTAGCCTGGAAAGCCCCTGGATACCAGGAAATGGTATTCCTGAGCCATATGAGGCTGTTCCATATCGGTTATTATGATCCGGAAATTTTCATCCCGAGGAAATCTAATGATTTTTCCACAATTCTTTCCAATTATTCCAAAAATTAATTCCCCTTTTCCCCAGTAGCTACGCCACTGCGTGTATAAAGTTGCGGGCATAATTTCGTGGCATAGTCCCTAGCAAGGTACTTGACTATTCATAACGGTCTCATACTCCCCTGTATTGCATAGGGGCAAGGGCGGCGATTTGTGTTGGCAGTTGGGGGTGGGGGGGGGGGGCGAACAAGACAATACTATCTAAGCGGAGCGCCCTCACAGGTTTGCGCGTAGCGTACCAGAAAATTCTTCGTTTGACAGACCCCCTAGATTGCAGGAAACGCACTCCCCGGGCCTTATGGGACAGTAAAAAGCCGCCTCATACAATTTATAACTGTTTCTTCTTTATTTCAGGAAATAAGGTTCTCTCTCACAAAACTTATTGCTTATGGATATATTTCAAGGTTATGTGGTGGGTGCTGTGACATTCTGAAATACGATGGCAAGTGAGGTTACGTTCATGAAGGAGCAATGAAAATGGCATGGCACAACCCACTACGTTCAGCGGAGCGCGATATTTTGCAAGATCCATTTTACCAATCGCTCGACATTGCACTGACCCCGTCTCTGACCTAGTCACTTAGATGTGTTTTACTCAAAAATTACGTACGGCCCCCCCATTTTTTTAATCTTCTTGCGGGAGCACAGGGGCGCATGGGAGAGACACTTCTGATTGGGGCCAGCCTTGTGGCCAATCAAGTAATATAGAATACAACCGCAACTGCGCGCGAAGCGCGCGCGAATTCTACATCTTTTGACATTCCATCAGTCGGCAACTGGATTATAAAATTCATGGTCTGCACAAATTGTGACGTCCCCGCTTCCCTGCCGAATCTTCAATGGTGGCTATTTTAAGGGTTCCAGCGCACCATGTGCCTTCCCCCCTTAAGTATGTGCACCGTGCTCGCACCCCACTTTCAACATGTGGTCGCTCCACAAATTGATTGTCGAATACTCTATTTTAAATTTGTAAATATACCATATTCGCCGAAAAACAACAACATCAGGTTCCCGCCAGGAAGGTAGATTTACCCCCGTTGCCTCAACCTCCGGAACGAAGTTTACCCTTTTGGCATTCATCGAAATTAGTAGGAGATATTTGGACTTCAATTTTGGGACAGCCTTTCTCTTCAGCTTGACATCATGTCTTTTTTGTTTGTCCTTTGGTGTTTCCTGCCGCACTGTGTACCCTCAGACAGTCTCATAGTGATATCTAATGTGCACCTCGCACTCCAACTCTCAACAAGTGGTCGCACCATAATTAAAAAAAACATCACAGATCCAGCCAGTGTAGACCTACCCCTGTCGCATCACCCCTCTTCACCTCAGATAAGCGATTGTGTGCTTAGTGTTGTTTATTTACTAACTGGTACCCAGCAGGACATCGAACAAAAACCGTCCAATGAAGGAGTGATCACCAAGCTGGTGAGCCAGTCTTCAGTTGCAGACGATAGGATTGAAGGAGAACCCTTCTTTCAATGATAATTATTGAGAACATCCGGTATTCAGAGTGAAGTTCCAGGCATTTTTTTGTTAAGGAATATCTAGTCTGCACAGGCAGCATCATGTGTCTGAACACTACCTGATACAATGGAATACCCGCGCGCGTACGCGCGAAAATTATAAAAATGGAACAGCAGAAAAGTCACTCACTGATCATTTAAGTCATTATGGGCCTGTTTAAAAGCGGTTGCTGCTGGATATTTCGGAAAACAGTGTCAGCGAAATAACCGTCGGGCTCAAATATTTGTGGGGGGGAAAAATCATCGCGTCCCCCCAACCCAAATATTGGGGGGGGGAGACGCCGCCCCCCGTCCCCCCCATGTCGGCCGCCCTTGAATATGGGGCCCGTGGTTATATTAGCCTGTCGAAACCATTGAGCTATTACAGATTTACAGTTGAAACACGGAACGCGGTTGAACTTCCTCGTCCTAGCATGCATCATTCACTCATGTGTGCAAGATGTCATATTAACCAATCGGTGATCAGCCTGTTGAAACAGCGTTTGATTTTGTCACCTCGTATCAGCCTCATTCAACCCTGTTCACCTCTATGTGCAGGATGAAACTTTAACCAATGGGTGATTTGCCTTTTAAAACACAGAGATAGGTTGGTAATTATTCGACCTTGGTATACATTAAAGAGCATGCATGGCCGTATCGAGCGGGGAGTGTGGGGGTGTAACGTCCTCCAATAATTTTCGCGGTCGTCCGTCGGCAAATTTCGGCCTGTCGGCAAAAGGAGAAGGGGAAGGAAAAGAATAGAAAAGAGGAGAGGAATGAAAGAAAAAGAGGAGGGAAGGAAAAGGGAAGTAAGGAGTTAAGGGGTGACAGGGAGGAAGTGCATAGAAAAGAAGAAGGAGCCCGACTTGATGATCGACTATTTCGAATTTTTGGCTCTACATCCGCATTGCCCTTCAGCGTCGGCCGTTGTAAATAAAGGACGATCACCCGAGTCTGTCGACAATTCAGCAAAACGGAAATCAAGTCGTTAGCGTTGACATTTCCATTTGATGAGTTTGACGTTCTTTGAGACATTTTTTTTTTCTGGTCCTATATTCAGAGATACATACATTTCTTCAAGGAAGGCCCTTTTGCTGAAACAATTAGGAAGAATTTCCCAAACTTAAATACCTCATGAAGGAATGGCATGCTAGGACTGTTGGTTTGCGTGGTGCTACTATTGGTGAACGCACAGTGAAGGAACGGAGGTATGCCTATGATCTTGTCCTTCCCCAAACTTTCCCCAATAGCCCATTTGGCGTTCCATGACTCCTTTGCAGAATTGGGCAAGGTTATCTCACTGCAATTGGCAACAATTTATCGATCCGATTATTTTTATACGTACGATAAAAGTTAGATCGTATCGTATCCGCAAAAGTGTGAACCCAGGCCCGTAGCCAGGGGGGGGGGGGGGGGTTCGGGGGTTCGTACGACCCCCCCCCCCACTGTCCAGGCCGTTTTTTTTTTACTCCGGTTCTGGCGATTCCCAGGGCAATTTGTCATTTCCCACATTATCTGGAAAATGGCATATTAAATATCCACACGTAATTACGACCGTATTCAACAACGTGGGTGCCATCGATCAGGATCGTGTCACAGGCGTAGTACAGTATTTTCTTGTGTTCTCCTCTGCTTGTAGGCCTCTCCAGTGTTGTTGAGAAAATTTCCCGTTTCTTGTTCCATCAACTCTGTCAGTTTGAGTACTACCCCAGATTTGTCAGAGCTGACTGCCAGGTCTATGAGCAGGATCTGCCCAGTCCAGAATTACTTCAATTGAAGTCAAGATGTGGCGTATTCCTAACATCGATCATGTGGACTGTGCGCCAAGACATTGTCATGAGCTTTGACACTCTGTGATAGACAAGATGTATCCAAATGTGTGGCATGAAACTCTGATCATCGGAGTACCCATGCCATAACAAGTTCAGAGAGTGAACGCAGTTTCAGCGTGATTCGAAGATTACGTACTTACCTGAGGGCTTCCATGACACAGCCTCGTCCCTCTGCTGCTCTTGCTATGATGCACGTCATTATGAATATGAACATTGACCTTGACGTGGTGGTAACCTATTTGCCCTATATCACCCTGCAAAGCTGAGGAAAGTACATCTCCTATTCAGTTGGCGGCACCGGAACATGAAATCTTGGTGGGGTGAGCACTCTTGGGCAAACCCATTGCCTAATGTGAGCACCCCAACTCAAGCATTGGCGTCGCCAAGGGAGGGGCAGAGGGCACGTTCCCCCCTCGAACCAAAAACTATTACAAAGAAAGGCAGTCATTATGCCAAAATTTTCGCGCTTGCGGCCGTGTACTACTGGTCGATTTTGTCCCGTCGCTTTCCCGTCCATCTCCGTACACCCTATGAAGATTTCTACCTCATTGCCTCCTAACTCATATCCAATCTGTGGGGTGAAATACTGAAATTAGACGACACATTTTCATTTTCATTGACCTTGAAACTGCCGCCTCACACCCCTTTGATTACTAAACTCTTTAGCCACCGGTCCGTTTCCTCCTCCCTCGACCACGCGCGATTTGGAACTGCAGTAGCTTAGGCTATCAGACTGATCGATTTTCCAACGCATGTTTTCTCCAGGTACACTGCTACTGACGTCTATCATGGTTGGGACAGTAGATAGAAAGATAGCCAAATGTCCCAAAGGTACTGGTTAAGGATACTGTTTTTCAGATGTGCCGGGGAAAAAACCCAGAAAAATTGCGCTTCGAGCGCACTGGGAACAGTACCGTAAAAACGGGGGTACTTTGGCACCCGGGGGGATTTGGCAGTACGTGTGTTTTCCTAATCGGTCGACTTGCCTGTAATATTGAAATTTTATAACTGTGTCTTCGGGTGGTGTTGTGAGGGTGCAAACTGTGGAACAATTTTCAAATACGAGATTTACACTAGAATATTATTAAAAAAAATGGTAAGCAATGAAGAGAAAAAGGATTAATGAGTTAATTTGCAGATGTATTTTGGGACCGTCACTGCCGCACGAAGTATTTCATTTGGCTTTAAACGTTTTCTGTAATCACAGCCCATGTAATGTCTCAGAAAATAAAAGTTTGTAAAAGTTAAAAGCTATATAATTTCTACAATTTTTTACCTGTTGGTTCTTGTGTACCTGAATAGGTGCCTCAAAATTAGGAATCTATTTTTCGGCAAAAAATAAGCTCTAAATTCAAGAACACCACACATTTACACCAAATTTGATGGGAGAATGCCTCTTGAGACTGCCATTGTAAATTTCAGTTTAAAAATAATAGCTATTTATTAAATTTCCGAAGTAAATGACAAAAAACTCTCAAAAACATGCCCAAAGTTACCCGTTGTACGTAGTGTTGAGCACAATTATTGAATATTCTGCCCAAAGTAGGGGCGGGATAAGACAAGGTTCTGACAAAATGTTAAAATTTCACCGATTACAGAATTGTGATCACAAAATGACCAGATTTGAGTTTAGGTTACATGCAGCCTCAAAACGTCGAGGCGAGATCATTTACGGCCACCTTGGGAGGGGGGAGGGGGGAGGGGGGAGCGGGAGGGGGGTTTGCGCACCAAAATTGTTCTTGACGATAGCGCCAACCTATGGGGGTGCTGGCACTCCCTTAGGATCAATTCTTGTGCCCCCCACAATATGTCTGTGCCACTCCACCCAGTTTGAAAGTCTGGGACGCCACGACTCAAGTGCTCCATTTTGAGGGTGAAAATGGCACAACTCGCCAATTTCCCCAGAGATCTGGGCATACGCTGCATGGGGGAGAGACCTAGGATACACTCGTAAAGCCAGTGAAGTTCCCAAGATATGCTCCTCTGAACATTGACATAATCACATTATTACCCACTTTCAGTTTATGAGACTGGGTCCCAATAAGCGATTATTAAGACTACATTATCGTTGATCATGTGTTTCTCCTTCATTCGGCAGAAGGTTGGAAGGAACGTGTCCATGTATGGTGGAAGGGGGATGATCAGTGTGGGAGGACTCGAGGCGGCCTCGGCACTCGAGGCGACTCGAGACCGTTTGTGGCGGCCTCGGCCTCGGAGCTTCCGGCCTCGGGATTTGGGCCGAGGCCGGGTCGAGGCCGGCGGACAATATTTTTTTGCTTTTAAAATAAAAGAACAATGAAAATTTAGTACAAAAGATGCTTCTGGATTTGTTTGAAGTTCGCGACCAACTGCACTAACGTAGCATACCGGTATCACCCGACAAGCTTGCCGTTAAAATGTACTGGCGCTGGCGCTCGGCCCGCCGTGGCAATCCCAGTGCAGTGCTAGAGTGACGTCTGCTAGCGAGATCGCTGGCCCACAGTGCTGAGCAGCTGACACTGCACTTGCACTGCACAGTGCACAGATTAAGCCTATGTATAGCTGTGGTACAAAGCAGCGAATCCTGCTCGGCTAACTCACTGATTCGGGTTTGGCTTGTCGTTAGGTTTGGGTCACTGTAGTTGGATTGATATTGAGTGACTGTATGCATAGCCAAGATGGATTTAAAAATGTCATTTTATAGTTTAAAAAAAAATTATGTGTTCGTACACACATTGTTGAATAGGAAGGTCTCGCTTATGAAATTCCACAGCGTTTGGAAGCCAGATGGTTGTGAAGCAGAATCAAGTACTCTGCTCTATTGCCCTGGCTAGGAAGGACTATCTATGTCCCAGATAGTAGTGCGCCAGTGGAAAGTGTTTACCCATGGGGGGGGGGAATAATTCTGGCACACCTACGCCGGGCCAACTTTCTCCAAATATGCTGGAGACTTTCATATTTTCTTTCTTTCGAGTACTGACTTCAAGAATAAAACGTGTTCATAATAACTTGTGCTTGTTCAATCCTTTCATCCTCATTTGCGGAACTTCAAACCTTCTCGTCTCCATATATTAATTATAATGACGAGCTGTAGGCCATGGGGAAACAAACAAAATTCTTATGTATTCTAACACTGGTAATTTTAAATTTAATTCATGTTATATTATGCCCAGCCTCGTCCTCTGAAGGTGGCCTCGGCTCGGCCTCGGCCTCGAGGGTGGCGGCCTCTGCCGCGACCTCGGCCTCGAAGGTGCGGCCTCGACTACAACACTGGGGAATCATGGTACCCCCAAATAAAATTAAAGCATGCCCATGCTATTTCAATTGCCGACATATTTGTGTAACATGTCTCTTCTTCGTTTTCTTTCTTTTGTCGTCAGATTAATTTGCCCTGTGGTGCCTATGGCCGGGCTTACCTCGTTTCCCCGTTTTTTCCATTTTCATTTGTCATCTGATTGAAACATTTTAAATTCCAGCTTAGGTGTGCACTAGATCGCTCAATTGCGATGTAAAATTGCAAACAATAAAACTTGGTGGAAGAAGGAGGCCCGCACCCTTTCCCGCTCGGCGATCAATGCCACTAGGCGCACTCGTGCCCTGGGGTTTTTTGACATCCATGAAAATGCTGAGTCCCAGTAGAAGCGATAACAAGTAAGGGGCTGAAGGTTTGTTCAGCAACCTCCCCCCCAGCGAAAGGAAAGTTAGTTCAGCCCTCATTTCGTAAAAAAAAAAGTGTTACCAAGAAGCGCGTAAAATTCCGAAATGAGGGCTGAACTTCCTTGCTTTTAAAACACACGGGAAGTGCCGTTGTCCGTCCATCTGGTGGAGATTGAAAAGAGACGAAACATGTCTTTACGATGCGCGCCAACCCATGGGTGGCGCTCCCGCTTAGATAGTCGACGAAACCCCCCCCCCCCCCCAGGGAAAGCTGCCTACGCGGCATGTGAAAGCCCTTAACTCAAGGGATCTGTTCACACGTGTGCGACACGATACGATACATTTTTTTTATCGGACGTCGAGTTTGAAAAAGTGTTAGTTTCACTAGGAGTGTTCACACCTGTGCGATTACGATACGATACGAGAAGTTTTGCTGGACGTCAAAGTTGTGAAAAATATTTTAAATTTTATCGTAGGATAAGTTTATCGGATGCGATTAAATTTGCGCAATGCAATGATAAACTTGCGCAATTCTGCCGAAAAAGTATGGGACGCCAAAACAGGCATTGGGGGAAGGCGTTGGCGTGTGAAAAGTGGGTTTCAATGATAAAATCGGGGGGTTTAGCACGAGACAGTTTCGGGGTCAGTGACGGATCAGGGGAAGTCATCGGCCTCCGATTGAGCTGCTTGGCCCTATTTACTTGCCGCCATGAATGGGACCTACGAAACCATTATTTTATTTCGAAAAACTCCATGATGCCATCCCCGAACAATAGTAGCGGCGGACCAGTGTGGTAATGGGGAGAGTCGTGTTGCGTCGGCGTCTACCAATTATCATGTGACATATGCAAAGGCAGGGATTTTGTGGTTGGTAGTGAGGTGGCCGGGGAGGGGGTGTTGTGGCTGTGTGAGAGGGCAGGGTAGGAGGGAGTTTTTCCAGAGAGGGTCGATCAACAGCCTGACGTCTTTACGGGAACTTCATCCTAACCTCCAGTAAAGAAACAGGCGGGGAAAAAAAGAGAAAACGGCCAACAGAAATAAGCTGTGGGGGGTGGGGGGCTGTTTGTAATGGTCCGATCTACCGCTAAGTTAATAATGTCTTAAAAGTTTAGCAGGTTTAGTGAGGAAATTGTAGTCGTACACAGGTGAGCTCTATGTCCTTACGGTTCTGAGCAGGGTAAGAGAAGCTCCAATTTTCAGCTCAATTGACTGAATGATCCACTAATTTGACTGAATGCTTTCTTAGCAACCTCACTCGCGATGCGATTAAGATAGGTGTCAACGAAAGAGTAGTGAGGGGATGGCCGGTCAGATGCCTGATTCGTGATAGTCAATTGCGCTTCCTTGGCATATGGCGGGGCATCCCACCGCGTTCTGTCTTCACGAGACCCCTTTGGGGTAGGGCGTCCGCCTGTAGCTGATGGTGGCGGCTGGCGGCAACTGCGCGGGTACCTCGGAAGAGCGGTAAGAGAGGGGAAGGGAAAGGGTCGGACCTGGTCAAAACTTGATCAGAGGAGGTTTGCGTGCATTGGAAGCGGAGGGCTGATGAATGCAGCTAAGTGCCTTGCAGGCATGCGCTCGCATTGAGGGATTGTGTTTTGGCAGCAGTGAATGAAATTTATGTAAAAGTGGCGTTTCAATGAAGCGGGTGGCCGGCGTCTAAAAATCGATCATCGTTATTTTCAATGGAGCCGTTACCGGCGGGGGCGGGCGGGCGGGCAGGCGTTTCTCGATTCGGTCATGTTGTAGAGATTTTTTTTCCGCCCGCCCCGCGTGTCCGCGTGGTATTTCGTAATCGATTTCGGGGATCCTGCAATCTGACCGGATTGTAGCCCGGTAAGGGGAGTAGAGGAAATTTTACGTTCAAACAAGGGTCCAAACAACATCATAACTGTTACGGACACTAGGGCTGAGATTTTATACATATGGTCTCTATTTGGTAACGGCCCCAGGGACAAGATTTGACACATATTAAGTTTTAACCTTGGAATGTCAAGTATTTGCTAATTAAATTATCCAAAAAAAAAAAACCTGTCACACCATTGTGAAGTTTTGATAGGGGCCGTAATCGTTGACATTTAGAAAATTTCAGAAAATAAACACGGTGTTAGGTTTAACACTAGTATGCGTTCTTCCGGGGTTTATAATATATCAATATAATAATAATGAGAAGTAATAATAATAATAATAATAATAATCCCCCCCCCCCCCAATATAATAGAATATACTAATAATAATTAATAAATAAGATATAAAATAATAGGTACATCGGTTCGCAATCGCGCATAGATACACAATAAAAGGGAAGAAGAGGTGCGCCAGGCGTGAATTGAAACAGTAGAGTAGGATGTTAAATTGGGGTTATGGCGCATTCCACCCAAAATCACCCAAAGTCTCTAAATATAACTTAGCTTCACCCAAGGTCTCTCTTTGAAATACTTAGGGGTCTCAGGCCTAAATCCATAAGCCACCGTGTGAAAACACCATCATCGGGTATGTACATCTGCGTATCCACGGAGAGAGGATACCTTATTCACATGCTTGACTAGATTATATGAATCTGGATATAAGGAGGGGTCTTCATTCGAATCTATATCTATTTCAAACTGACGCTGAATTCATAAATTGAATAAGCTCCGTTTTTGTTTAACTAGAGCTGCCTGTACGAGTTTATCATTAACTGGTACAGATGCAGGTTTTTGCTTTCTTCTTTCTAATATTTCTTTCATTCATTGAAACTTGGCATGTTGTTCTTTGGTAATAAGTAGAAATCTCTTGACTGATCGCACCATCATCCAGAGCTTGTGAAATATATTCACACTAGATTTAGTTTGACTCTGCCAAAGATTATATTTCATTCTGTGTTTGAGTTTAGTTTCAAGTTTTTTATTCAAAAACATTGTTGCAAACAACAATGACACCACAAGCAATAGCAACAGCTTCCAGAGCAAATCCAATGGGTAAAGTAATAAAACTCCACCAATAGGTCAATGAACTGAAGGGCAAGTAACAACTCACACACCTATGAAGTTTCTAGTGTTAGTTATAGTTATTAATAAGGTGTTATACTTTGTTATACAGGGGAAACTATTTTACTCTTTCGCTTTATTCCTGTTTTATATCACAATTTTTTGTAGTTCTTGCAAGTACCCTCATTCTGCGTAACTTCGGATTATAAATGTCCGTCATTTATAAAGTATTCGTTCTTATTTTTTTTAAATAGTGTATGTTAATTTGTGATACATACCAGAGTTATCACCTAAAAGGTTGCATGCAATAAACATTCATACCCTCATTGGTGCTACCAAAACACAGACCCACTATAAACATAACTGTAGTACTCCTGAACCATTCATTCGGCCGGATATACTTTTCAGAGAGATAGTAAGGTGTATTATTTGTAAATCAATTCGTGTAGGTAATTCCATGGGTCTATTGTGTTTCTCCATATACCAAACAGCATAACATTTAGATCACTATTTCAAAATAACCATAGGGATGTTGATTGAAAAACATCCCACAGAATTAGTTATCCCATGATCGTCATTAAACAAGAATTGGTTGTTACATCATTTGGTACAATTTTCCCAATGTAGGTTTTTCCATATTCACTAATCACTATTCATACCCGCATTGATATTTTGAATATTATTGCAGGTTGCTATTGTATTGCAACTTCAAATAACTCATTTTTTAACATTAGTTTATTTCTGAAGTAATTCCGTGGCAACCCTTTATTATTAAATCATTACCATCAGCCTCTTTGATCCTGAATTTCATTTCATTAATTAGGCCATTTTCCAACGGGTTTTCAATTTAGTGCTCCATCTGTGATATGCTACTTCCGTAGTATGGTCATTACCACAATGGAATGACACCCAACATTTAGATGGTTTTCCTGTTAAAATATATTATTTGTGGAAGAAATTTGCTCACAGTGTAAAAAAATAGCTTTGAATGGTTGCATGTCCACTTTCCAATGTATTCACCATCAAACAACCAATCTGTATAAGTGAAAAAGTCTTGCAATATTTAGAAAAATTTAAAATAGCAATAGTTTCTGGAACTTTAGTTTCAAATTCCCATGTTATTTATTAAACCTTAATCGCCACCCCAAGATAATTCACTGGTAATCAACTGCACCCAGGTCGATCCACATGTAAAAGGCCAGCGGAATGGAAAATCCACATTACGAGAGAACTACCAACCATATAACATAATTTTTTCAACCTTAGAAATATTGTAATAACCTATCAAATATAGTGATTTCAAAGTCATTTTTAAATTTCTTCCTCTTGTCTATATTAGTATTGTTCCCAAGTCAACGACTTTTAAAATGTTGTTAATTCATAAGTATTGATTCATTTATTTAAATTATATATGTTTTTAAAATGAAAAAAAAACAAAAATGTACCACCAGCATTCAAGAATTATTCAAAAAGATACCAAGTTAGTAGTATATATGCACCACCAGGCAATAAAGATCCTTTTGACCAAAACAGACTTTACAAGTCAACTATACATTTATCAATTACTGACACATTTGGCATCGATCTACCAGATTTATTTGAAATTATGTAGTACCACGTCCAATCTGATGGGGTCTATAACGATTGGAACTCAAACCAGATCGGGCAATTTTGGCCGCCAAAATAAACTCACTTGTTAATGTGGGTTGTAGCACCTCAGGACTTTGTGTGTCAGCTATGGACCACCTCCAACATAACGACAGTACAATTTTAAAAAGCTTTATAGGTTCATGTCTATATCTTGTCGGAAAGGCTGCTAAAAGAAAAGAGTTGTCCCACACCATTTCAATATTATAAAGCATGAAATATTATAGACATGTCAGCATATCACGATATATGTCATCGGTTTCATGTTTAACAGAAATCAAATTGGAAGCACATGTCAATACCCATAGTAATTTTTTAGGCACTGCTTATGCGGGGAATTCAATTGTATTAGACGGTAATTATGACACTAGTAGGTTACACAATCACACATGAAAGGTTACAACAGATGCCAGAGCTGTAAATCTTTTGGTAAAAATCAAACCTCGTACAGCTAGATACACAGTTTTCACCTTTCTCAAGGCCCCAGAGTAGAAGCGGATTGGAGAAGGGTTTGTCATACCACAATCAGAAGGTCTAAAAGATATTGACAGAGACACTCAATGATAGCATGAGAATTTTTGTTTATTGTATTTTAGGGTGCACAATTCAAACAAAAACAAGTGTGTCACACATGGCCACATCCTCTAGATGTAAACGTCAGTTTTTTTTGTCTATATAGAGGATTGGGGTATATTTCTCCAGTAGATTTACAAAGTAGTTTAAAACGCTATCAAAGCTCACTGCCATATGCTCGTAGCAAAAGTAGAACTTTGAGTTGGTCAAATGTTTACATGATGCTACAGATCTAAACAAAAACTTGAGGATTGGTACCCATATAGGTTATAATAATGGAAATTCAAATAGCCCCAAGAAAAAACAACAGCACTCGGTACGATATTGATTATTTAATACTGCGGGTTGTTATGATGAGCAACCACATGTTAGTAACCTGTTAGCGAGTTTTGATGATATGACTACGATGACCCAATTGCACATCCAACTAATTTGATGATACAAACCAGCAGTTGAATCAACAACTACATTAGCAACACAAGATCCACACATTCAAATCTGCATAGGTTGTAGTAAGAAAAGAAAAACTTGCCATCATCGTTGGGGTTACTGGGGGATTCCAAGTATTTCATATATGCTTCATGAAATACTTAAATAAATAACATACTTCAGAGTTGTTCAGTAAATAACTACCAAAGCTACAACCCCAGTGGACAATGACCACACAATTTCTGCCAAACATCCAAACAGCACCACTCAATGCTTTTTAATAGCCAAGTAAAAACACCTCGATGATGCCTGGCTGTTGCATTCAGCAGTTTAGAACCTAACTTTCACAATACATTGCAAATGCTTTTTAGATATTCTTAATTGTTGTTTAATACCACCACTCGGGGATGGACTTGGTTTGGGTGGTGCACAACACTTTTAACACCGGCAAGGATGCTGTAACAATAGTGCTAATGCTATGCTATTTAGGGGGCCGTCGTTTAATATACTAACCACGTTACACTGTTCTCTAAATAAAATTTTACTGTTTCATAGTGTCGACCCATCTCATTTGAAATTGATTGATCGTTTCTTTTTATTCTGTTAATCCTGCCCATGCACTGCTCTATCATTTATACTTACAGCTTCCAATCTACCACTTCTTTCTATTTCCAAGGCTTATCTTGCTTGGATCTTTTTCAGCGTCTTCATTTCTCTTCTCTGGGCCATCTGTCTAATTCTTTCAGTTTGCCAAGTTATGACAAGCTCACCACAGATTTTTGTTAGAGCTTCATAGTGAGCTAGTAGTTCTTCTCCTACGAAGTCTCTTTGGTTATCAACTTACATCCTCGGTGCTACTATCACATTATCGAATCCTGTTGCATCTCACCTTGTATTGATGGTGCAATATCATTAGCAACTTCTGGCAGTTTTTTTCATTTCAATTCTACTCAGTATTTAGAGTAGATTTTTTATATTTTCAATAACTTTTCTTGATTTGGTGTTAACTTTTTGGTGGATGTTGAGTAGCACCCAAACCCCTTTATTCCGTTTATGGATTAGATTATTTTTTTAATACTATAGAACTTGATTTGATCTTTTACCTGAGTAGGGTTCAATCCTTATCTGTTTTTACTAAAGATTATTACCAAATCAGTTTAAAAATTATAATCCCAGTTTAACATTTGGGATTAATCCATATTTTCTTCATTTTGTCATAGAAATCATCACTTTATTCTTTTAAACTGCTTCATTCAAAATACACTCCTTCGTCTAGATACCTCTTCATTATTAGTTGATCATCAAATGGATGCATCATTCATTCAAATGTTGGTCTCAATCAGCATTCATCTTCCAGAGCGGGATGTTCTTCCCGACCATAATTCATCCAATGCAAGTTAATCCATTTTATTTCGGAAGAATATTGTATTTAAAAAATGGCAACGCACTACGGCCACAAATTGATCCTTACAGAAAATTACGGTATGAATTGGGTGTGAAGGTATTGACAATCTGGTGTGATCACGAACAACCCCCAGCACAATAGATCAAAACGAAATGTTAACGGTTAAATTTTCCCAATTTAGGTGTAGATGATTGTCTCGTACCCGGTACAACCAGACTAGCTTTTAAAATGAATTAGGATTTGAAGGTAATGATGCCGAGCAAAACAGAACGATGTCCACCAATTTGGTAGAGCAATTGTAAAAAAGATAAGTGTTTAAATAGAAGGCAATGAAATTATTCCCTAGACGCTGCAGATGTGTATCACTGCTCTAGCGATTTATGGTTACCCAAGAACAAAACTGCAGTAATTCTGGCGTATTGAGGCCATGTGGACATGAAAAATACATTTGAAAATTAAGAGTTGAAGCTGCAGATAAAGTCATCCAGCAAACGATGGTTAAAGATGAATGAAGCAAAGCATTGCCGATGCCCATGGGAAACGATTTTTTACATTCCTGCGGGAATTAGAGATGCTTGACAAATCAAATGCCCTATTATCAGGCTGGCCTCCATGACCGTCTGGGTATGAATAACATTTAATGATTCCACTCCGGTGGCTGTGATTAAAAGCAAAGACACAGGTGCTAGTTATAACATAAGTGGAATCAGTTTAGAATACGAAAGGTTTACTAATGCAGAGCTAGCAGAATGATAGAAACAAGTAGTCAAAAACAAACTGGCTGTACTTTATGACCGAGTATTGAGACACAGAACGATTACATTAAACCAAAGAGATACAACTTGGATTATTAATCTGAACTCACCAGCAAAAAGCAATGAAAGGGTATACTCATGGGATTTGAGTACCCCTATGGGGAAAGTGGCCTAAATTACGCTAGAGACACGAAGTAAATTTGTACAATCCAAAAAATTAAAAGTAACATACTATCGAGGCATTCAAAATCAGTTGTAGGCGCACAAGGCATGCAAAGAATCAACATGTGGGATGAAAATTGTAAAACCCATTTTGCAGATAGGCATTGTTAAGAAACTGAACCTTTTGGTGATGTAAAACTCTGTCGGGATATTTGAAAGATAAATACGCTTCTTTGGTTAGACATGAGAAGCATGATGATAATAAAAATCACGGTAGTGGTAGGAGAATAGAAAAGGTTCTGAAGGGTTATTACAATTCAACTGGAAAAAGATCAAGAAAGCATCGGGAACTCTAAAACTGTTATATTATGTGTAGGATGCACAGCTCAATATTAAGAATGGTTAGATTTAGCAGCACCATTTTAAATAAAAATATATTAATATATTTTAAGGTGTTCCCCAAAGTATCCTCATTCGGAACTCGTATGCGGTAAAAAAGGGTGTGGAAAAAACGAGTTGTGTTAAATATATTAGAAACATGAATACAAAAATATTTGGAACACATCGTTATCATTGTCCCCACGCTTAGCATGAATAAAAGCTTTTATAAAAACGAGAATGGGCCTGGCGAGATTCTGAAGTTATGTCTTGGATTCTACCAAATTACATGACTCTATCAAGAGGTATTTACGAACGTTTCAAAGGTGTGAAACGTTATATATCATAGATGACTGTGCTGCAACTAAGGATTTGTCATATAGATAGAAACATAAAGATTCTAAATGGAATGATCAGTGAATTAGCGTTAGTAGACATGCCCTATCAAAGTTTGTTGGATTTTGTCACAAAAAATATAATAGTGTTATGAAAGATTTCAGGGAACAGACAAAATGGTTGTGTTTGTTTTATTGCCAAAGATCGTGATTCATACGAAAATTGCCTGAAAGAAAATATGTCATACGGATAAAAAACTAGGAGCCAAATAAATTAATTTCGAAGACAACACAAACATTTCAAAAACGTATACTTAAAAAAGATCAACCTACAAGTTACAAGGGTTGTTAGTTTATAATAAGAAGTTACAAGTTATGTAATAAGAACTTATCAAGTTATTGTAGAACTTATCAAGTATTGTTAAGAACTTATCAAGTTATTGTAATAAGAGTTACAAGTATTGTTAAGAACTTATCAAGTTATTGTTTCAATAAGAACTTATCAAGTTATAATAGGAACTTACAAGTTATTGTTAATAAGAACTTTACAAGTATTGTAATAAGAAAATTACAAGTATTGTTAAGAATACAAGTTAGTAATAAGAAGACACAGTGATAGAAAATAGTAAAATATCATAACCAAATTTAAAGTATTTTCAAAAAATGGTTTTTTAAAAGGAAAGAAGTAGTAGAATAACAAAAATGACAACTGAGAAAGAAACAACTTTATTTAGAAGAGTGGCAAATTGATAAAAGATAAGATTTTCAGTTTACCACCCAGTGTACGAAAAACAAAATCTGGTCAACAATGGATCAGTAGTGTGAAACTATTTATAAAAGCTGATGATGGTAATTATGCACCCCTTATTTTGCACTACCCAAAACATTTTCATTGTATTCAAGGTCAATGGCCTTTGGATATTCGCAATAATGAAAGTCAAAAAACTGAAGATAAATATTGGCTGCGAACATTTTATTATATGACATCTAATTATACAATTGCAAATCCAACTCAGGATGAAAAATTGAAATATATGTAAAACAATTAGAAAAAAATTTATTTTCCGAAACTTAAAAAGTATTGAAATTGAAAGGAGAGAATGTAAAAATAATCAAAAATACTATAGCACCCTCAGCTACTATTAATAGTTTTGAGCGCATTAAAGAAAGGAGATTGGACCGGTTATGTTTTGAAACCAATATTTAATATGATATGAAAACTGAAAATGGCACACGTCCTGTAAAAGATTACTAGTACACCATTACGAAATATTAAATTATGACACTAGGTAAGGTTCATCAATGAAAGTAAAGCGTGTATTATTGATGGCCACTTACAAATACAATAGATGCAACAGTAATAAAAAAAAAAAAATTTAGTGGTGTAAAGAGGTTAATTGAACATGCAGTTAAAAAAATGAATGTTTATTGGGGTTCACATGGGGAGCATAACTGGTTGTGCAAGGCAAAATGATCTGGTTAATATGAGAGTTTTTCCTGAATGGAAGTCAATAGAATTTTCGGAGGAACTACATCCAGAGGAAGTTGAAACAGCAGTTTCTGAATGATAATCTAGAAAATGATCATAATATATTTATTAAATTGTAAAAAATACAATTAACTTATTAAAACTTGATAAGTAATTAATTATACCCATTATTTATATAAGTACATACTTCAAAATTATAACTTAAAACAGATCAACCTACCAAGTTGGTTACACGGTGGTGTAATAAGAACTTACAAAGTTATTATTGTTAATAAGAAATTAAAAGTTATTGTAATGAAAACTTACAAGTTATGTTAATAAGAACTTACAAGTTATTGTGATAAGAAGTTACAAGTTAGTGTAATAAGTCCCTGTGTTTACCACAATTATCAGCTTGGATCATAATATTAACATTCAGAGTATATTATATAAATACAGAAGAAACATTATCAATCTTATTCTATTTAAAGTTCCCTCTATTAAGTAAAAACATGGATGAGCTAGCACAAATTATACACCAAGATGTAGAAGACCAAAAGCCTGGGTTGATAAGCAAGATAGCACCCCGTCATTGTGGGGTGATTCCGTTAAATTTGGGAAAAACATTATACCCTTGAAAGTCTCCGAACATTAGAACTAGAAGAAATTAATAGACACAATGGTCTGTAGCTAAAAACTGCACAAATGTACAAGACAAATGTACAATGTTGTAAATGCATGAGGCCAAGGCAGTTTCAAACAATTGGTTATTCTGAACCAGTAGACTTTTGACTCAAATCTTCATGTGGCCAAGATGTTGTGTCAATAAACATTCCACTGATGGGCACCAGGGCCAAACTGGGCGTCGAGTCCAAATCTTCAGGGCTCTGAAGTAGGCTATAAGCCATCACTATGATTGAACATCAGCACGGTGCAACAGAGTTTTGTAGAGCGTACAACGATGTTGCGGTATTTATATAACGGGCCCTATGGACCAACGGGGTCGGGGCCTAAAATTGCTGAAAACCCCCAATGGCCTGCTACCCAAGGGGACCATGACCTGTAACTTGAAGAAAATCAATGAAAGCTTGTGAGAGGAGATGCATTTACGACCCTTGTTTGAAATTCCCTAAAATGGGCCACCGGGCCCAAGTGGGACCTGGATCAAAAATTCCTGAAAACCCCAAAGGTACGATTGTTAGACATCATTATGACTGAACATGCAGGCACTGTGCCACCCAAAATTTGTAGGAGATAGATACATTTTGAAATTTACACATAATGGACATAATGCCCCTGAATGACATTGACCTGGACCTCACGGGTCAAACATGGTCCCATGGTCAGTGAATATTGTGTCAAGTTTGATTGACATCCATCGACAAATGACTGTTTGGGGGCAAAAAAGACTTGTTAAAAACACTGGACAGACGGCGGACGGACAGACGGACGACAGACAGACAGACAGACAGACAGACAGACAGAAAGAAGACAAGATAGATAGATGATAGAGCGATAGATAGTAGATAGAAGATAGAAGATAGAAAGATAGAGTGACATGCAGTATCCAATAGCTCAACCAGCCATAGATTTTTGAGCTAAAAATACATCTAGATACGAAGCGAAAAGTTTTTGGTCATGAGATGATTAGTGCATTAGGTTGAATACATTAACAATTTTTGTTAATGACTTGGTTATGGATTAGCCGGAATTAATGCAGAATATTGATGATGTTGAAGCTGCATCTAAAGATTAGAGAATGATCAACTAGTCTCAAAGGCTTTATCACATTTTTTGTGTGAGCCCAATTATAAATTTGGGAGTAATCTTAGTTCCACTTGATGCTGGACTTATAACTGCGAGACAGTTTCATTCAAAAATAATAGTGATTACTAATATAAAGGAACCAAGTGGAATCACAAGTGAACCAAGTGGAATCAAAGTGAACCAAGTGGAGGGGGAGGAACCTCAAAAAGTAAAACAACAAGTACTTAAGGTTCACCAAAAAAGAACGGAAAAAACCCAGCTAGAGTTGCTACAAGAAAAAGAGTTGCAGAGTACATAGAAAACAAAAGGAAAAAAATACTGAACGAACCACAACATCTCCAGATGATGGTGTGAACGTGTTTACTGCCTGACATAGGGTTACTGCATTGCAGGTTGTAGTGGGTGCGGGTATTATTATCAAAGTTATAAAACTCATAAAGTGAAACCTAAAGTCAAGTAGTGTGAAGCAGTTGACCCTGTTCATTTCGGAATAATCAATTTAAAAAAAAGAATAATAACAAAATGTCGATCTAGTACTGATAATATCGATAAAACTGTAAATCACGGAGCAATGGTTGGTGGTATAAGTATAGTATACAGCATGTTGCGCGTGAAAATGCTAATAAATTAAAACGCCGATTCTGGTTAAATGGACGTCAAACGTGGTTTCAAATTGACTGATACTGTTGCAGTGCACTAGCAACAAAAGGATGGTTGGTGCATCAGGGTATAATACCAGATAACATTATAAAGCCAACCACTAAATATTAAAAAAAGGGATAATAAAAAAATGGCAACAATACATGTGGTAGGTGGTGCGAGTATCAAAAATGCCTTGCTTTTAGTGGTACAAATTTCTATTTTTTAATCTAAAAGATGGTGCAAAGGCTCCAAGAAGAAAGAAAAGGCACGATTTAGCTTAGAACAACTCAGCAGAGAGAAACAAAAATGGACAGAAGAAAGATCAACCAATCTGGATTCAATAATGAAACTATGCAAAGAGAAGTCATCAAAGCAACTTTTTCAAAAATCGGAATCGAGCTATGCAAGATACTACATCATGATAGGTCAAATGTTATGATTACCTGAAAATTTGAAGCATGAACCGATGCAAGGTGATTTGATTACACCCAGTGAAAGTCAAAAAAAGGGAAATAGTGTTCTATATTGGTATGGTTGCTGTCGGCATTGCAAGTTAATTACTTAAAAAGTAACACACAGATTATTCAAATGGATAAAAGAACTGAAAATAAATTAAAAACTGGATAATACCCTTATAGCAGGTATTGGAAGGTGAAGTTGTGCAGTAACAAAATTAGCGGAAGCCACAAAGTTCCCAAAAGAAAAACAGCCAGAGCATGGCTATCAAAGCAGGCAATGTGGCAAAATTACAAAGCACGCCAAAAAAATAATTCCAGCCCAAAAGGTAACAGTTTCACTGAATTGCCAAATGATAGCACCAAGCAAGATCTTTTATTTTTACCAACATGATACAATTGGAAGAAAAACCTATAAGTATGCTTGCCGTAGTCGACGTAGCCCAGTAGATAAACAAGGAACCAGAAGCACGAACGGATAAATCTGCAACCCAAGTAGCGAGGGCACGCGAAAGAATCTATAAAGAAGCCCATTGACAACCTAAAACAATCAAAAGTAGATCTGGTAAAGAAATTCATGGGGGGGGTCAATTACACTCATGCGTGAGGGAAAGGTGTTACAATACAAAGAGAAGTTGGAAATCACAGAGCGCAAGGCATTGTAGAACGATTTAAACAGAACGCCCTAGCAGAGGAGATATTTTCACAACAATATTGCTCGAGAAATGAAACCTAGAGGTAAAAGATACGAGCCCTGCGGTAAAAAAATTACAGAAGTGCGTCTCAGCATTAATCTGAAAAATAGATAATAAGTTGAAAAACACCTATTGATGCAATAAAGAAAAATCGTCGAACAAAAATTCACTGCAACCATTAAATGTGTAAAAGAGGGAAAAATACCTGATGGTGCGAAAGTTAGGAACTTGTATGCCCCAGGTGAAGCGAACCACGAGTCCAGACAGAGAGCACCGAACCCATTGGTCGATTAAAACATATGGAATCGACACTATGCTCTCACAAAAGGACGAACTTGTTTACTTAGCAATGGTCCAAATAGAGATTCTACAGAGCGAATGCAGATTATACCCAACAGTCCAGAATACCACGTAATGAATGGCTGGTGTATACGGAAAAATGGTTTAAATAATTGAAAGTATAGTAATAATGCATTTCAACTGTAAAGGATTCAAAAACCGATGGGAACACCATGCGAGGCGGTATGTGAAGATGATTGCCACCTGCATAACCTAAAGATTACAATGTTGTTAAAAATACATGTTCATGAAATTTAGGGGACATATTGATAAAAAATGTCCTGAAAACTTGCAGTGGTAGCCACTGCACAGAACACAATAGAGCCATCCAGTGTGCTGAAAGAGCGCCCCCGGCCTTGTAAAGGTGGAGTGTATACAAAAGTGAACCTCAATTATGAAACAATTGTGGGCGTGATAATAAACAACAAGCTCTATATTATCTGAGAAAAAAATCAAAAAAACAATACCAAAAAGATTAAAAGAAATTTTGGAAAAAAATTCTCTCAAAAAAAAAAAAATCTTGAAAAAAAAAAATTTTGGAAAAAAAAAAAAAATTACTGAAAAAAAAATTTGGAAAAAAAAATCTCGAAAACAAATTATGAAAAGAAAAATTCTTGGAAAACAAAATTTTTGGAAAAAAAAATTCTTGAAAAAAAAAAATTCCGTGGAAAAAAAAAAATCTTGGAAAAAAAAAAAAAAAAAAAAAAAAAAAAAAAAAAAAAAAAAAAAAAAAAAAAAAAAAAAAATCAGAACAGTCTTGGAACATTGAGGGAGTTAATATTCCTTCACTGTAAAAAAGTGATAAAAAATGGTTTTAAACAAATGAAAGTATATAATAACGAGTGGAATTATCTTATAAAATTGTCAACCTTTACAGATTGACAGTGGCAGATAATTGAAATCATATGTTGAACACAATAATATTGCTTTACCCGAGACACCATCTGGGAAGAGAGGATTCATTAAAACAGATTACCTCAAAGCCATAGTTGGCCACATAAGTCTAATCGGAAGCAGTTTCATAAATGGAAATCGGCAGATCTGAAATCACTATGTTGAACACATACTAGTGCGTCACACAGAGACAAACCATCTGGAAGAGAGGATTCATTAAAAAAATTCCCCCAAAGCCATCAGAAGGTTTTTGAAACTACAAAACTCATCTTTGATAAAATTCGGACATTGGTGGGTATCTATACACTTGGGTATGGAGTTCCAAAAACATCCACTACGTAGATTCAGCAAATGTTTTCGCACAGCATAAAAGCTACAGTGACAAACGAAACTGACTGAAGATATGATAAATCATTAGGAAGTTTCAAGTTTCAACAAATTTTGAAAATAAAATTAAAAAAGATAAAACCAGCTGGAACTATTGATCGGTGTCGAGGTGTCTTTTCGAACTGTCCAAAAGTGATTTTAAACCAGGGTGAAATTGGGATGCTATTACACACAGCAGAATCTGAAATAATCGAAATGATGAAATCCAGGTTTGTGGTTTATAGTCGAAAGAGTCCTAAATTTGACTCTGAACATTGTAAATATCACTCATTTTATGGGGGGTCGTACATTTTTTACCCAAAATTGAAAATAAAAAGCTATTATTAATGTGGAAAAATAAAGATGATGACTGTTTAGGTGGTCCTACGACGTTATCTATTTCAGTATGTAAAAACCCAGATATACCCAGCAGGT
Organism: Sclerodactyla briareus; assembly: GCA_026419785.1. Lineage (NCBI taxonomy): Eukaryota > Metazoa > Echinodermata > Holothuroidea > Dendrochirotida > Sclerodactylidae > Sclerodactyla > Sclerodactyla briareus. The sequence continues at coordinate 205,788 of JAODTK010002577.1, forward strand.
ATCCAATAGATGATGGTTTAAATTTTGAGGATATAATGCTCCAACCCTATGTCACAAATACCAAAAGTAGAAATACAAAACGATTTACCTATTATGTATTTGGTTGGGAAGGGTGCGGTTGTGCCATATCATATTTCGAATCATCCGAGTACAAAAAGAGATTGATTTAATGCTCATATGAGGCAAGATAATAAAAATATCATTTACAACAGGATAAAACGTCTCGTCGTTTATTGAACTCTCAAAGAAACACCAGAATCAAATGTATCCTTGTCGAAAATGCTTACACATTTTTTATAAGGAGGACTTCTAGAGGGGCCAAGGAAGACTTAATGCAAATTGGGAGGACAGAGCATCAAAATTGTAATGCCTGAGAAATGGCGCGAAATAAAAACTTTAAATACTCTGACGAAAAACAATGGGTGTGTGTAACATGATAAATTTAAAAACAAGCTAGATGGATGAAGTTCATATGTCCATTTATTATGCGAAGTTCAATGTCAATCTAACCGAGATTTCGGGGGGTGCTGATAATCCCGATAAAACAAATACACAATACCACAAACATTATGTCTTTCTAGTTATTGTTACATCATTGTACGATGTGATGAAAAGTTGGTAAGCCAAAGGTATACAAGGGCCAAAGACTGCTGAACTGAAACCTTTCTAAAATCTGTCAAAAAATGTACTGAAAAATTAATAGAGTGTTTGAAAACCCGAAACCTAGTGTTATGACATCAGATGAAAAAGTGAGACATGGAAAGTGCAACACAGTGTCATATCTGTAAAAGAATTTTACAGAATGAAAAGTTTGTAAAATACCATTGTCCATAGGGAGAATATAGAGCGCAACTCACGATCACTGTAATCTGAAATTAAAAATAAACCGATAAAACTGTATTTTCCCGTCATTTTTCACAATCTTAGAGGTTATGCTCCATATTCTCATGCAAGCTGTTAGAACTTCAAGTGGGGAAATTGGTTGTAATTCCGCAAACATATGAAAAAATATTTGTCCTTTCAGTCTTTCACATTCAATCAACATTGGGCGTTAGATTTATAGACTTCCTTCAATTCCTCATTTCGTCATTAGATAATTTGGTTAAGAAACCGATAAAAATGCCTTGAGAATACTGGAGATGGTCTCAGAAACTAAATTTGACTTGGTAACTAAGAAGGTTGTATATCCATATGAGTCCATGATGTTTGGGGCAAGATTTGAGGAAAAATACCTTTCAACCTAAAGAACATTTTTAACGTCTTTCGTTGAATGATACAACGATCGCTGATGATGATTATGAACATGCCCAAATGTGTGGAATACTTTTAAATGTGAAAACTCGGGTGAATATCACGATCTATACTTGAAAACTGCTGTGTTGTTATTGGCAATTTTTTTGAGAATTTTAGAATAATTCTTTAGAAACTCACAGCTTAGATCCTGTTCATTACTATACCTCCCCGGTTTTCGTTGGATTTGTACTTCAACATTCTCAAATAGAATTAGAGTTACTCACCTGATATCGCCGCACACTTGTTTGTAGAGGAGAAAGGTATTGAGGTGGTATTCAATGGTTTAGAAGAGGTAGCAAAAGCTAATAATAAAACTACCCGAATATAAGTCCTGATGAACCTATCAGTTTTATTCATATCATATGCCAATAATCTTTATGGTTGGGCTATGAGTCAATACTTACCAGTCAAACACTTTCAAATGGACTGCTTGGTGACCGAAACGAATTGGAATAAAATATTAAACACGAAACCAGATTTTGATGTTGGGTTATATTAGAAGTTGATCCTGGAGTATCCAAAAGATTGCATAACCACCTAATATTATACTTTGGCTCCAGAAAATTGGATTCCTTCAAAGGAGTGTTTCTCAGATTTCAACTACCATTGTTTGGGTGAATCACCTGCTCCAAATATTGAGAACTTAACTCCTAATCTAACTAATGAACAAAGAAAAATATGTACTGCATTATCGAACTTCGCAATTATAACCGAAGCCGTGGGCTCAAGTTGCAAAACTCTATAGGACACTCTGGATTTCACCAATTCCTTGGATGGAATCATACATAGATTTAAATACCAACTTACGCAAAGGAGCTCAAGAGTGTCTTCGAGAAAGACATGTTCAACTCATGAACAATGCTGTGTTTGGAAAAACTATGGAAAATGTTAGAAAAGGACTGCTGTGGAGGTGGTTAAAATCGCCTGAAAATCTAAAATGCGCAAGTTAATAGCAAAACCAACTATGCTCTCATAAAATATTTACGATGGATCTAGGTGCTGTGCACATGCATAAAACAAAAACTAAATGGGATAAACCAGTAACTGTAGGTATGGCTATTTTGGGATCTTAGCAAGTGGGTAATGGTATGATTTTTAACTAACCTACAACTTTAAACAAAAATCCTGAAATGTTAATTTATTATATACAGATACAGATATTCTCCTTTTAGAAATTAAACTAAGATATATACTCTGATATGGGAAAGTATAGTAATAGTGTATGACACTAGTAACTATCCCAAACACTTCACTGTTGCAGCGAATTAATAAAACAGGTTGTAGGGGAACTGACAGATGAGGTTGAAGGTACTCCAATTTTTGAGTATATCGGTCTAAGACCAAAATGTATTCGATACTAGTTTGAATGATCTTAATGCAAAGATGCAAGGTGGGTGAAAGGATCGGTCACTAAAAAAAATATAAAAAACCCATAAAATCTACACAGAAGCAACTCTTTGATAAGGAAACTTTCGTGCACGGTATGAATTTTATTAGAAGTGATGGTCATATAATCTTTAGTCCACATGGTGAACCAGGTACACCGCTCCCGTTCAGATACTAAATGACATACACGAGATGGTGTTCACGACGGAGTGCTTATGGATTTTAGACCTGAGGTCTCATAGTTATTTTCAAGAGACCTGGGTGACATAGTTATATTTAGAGAGACTTGATATATTTTTGTGAAATAGATAGGATCATCATTTTACAATACTACTGAGAGGTACGGTCATTGGGTTGTTCCATAACTTCACGTGACCTTGGCTTGAAGGCTGACACAATAGATTGGATGGTGCTATGTCAAAACAATAGCTCTGATGCGATGCGCTGGTTCTCCCAAGTGATGCATTTGTATGAATTGCATGCTACTACAAATTCACGGAACACAATATTTAAGCATATCATTTCTCGGGTGATTTTTTTCAAAATCAATTCACATTCTCCATCATTTTTCACCTCGAAACTCTGTTAAGTGACGACTCATTGTTCATAATATGCTACTGCTAGGCCTAGGCTAGTAGTACTAGTATCATGGTCCATCATCAATTTGCGCACCTACTGTAGCACTCTGATGGCAATCATTATAGGGGCATAAGTGCATAATGTATACCGTTTGTGGTTGCTTGCAGGATACAGTGCTAACTTCCATGGAACGATTTTAGGTTTGGCCAGACAGTTACATCAAAATAAAAAAAAAAAGGTCTTATTACCTTCAATGTAACATAATTATCATCTCCAAGGGTGAAATACGTACGTCACCTCGTTAGAATTAACAATTCGAGATTTTAACTTAGAGATTAACAATTAGGTTACTAAATAATTCCATCTTTTACTACAAGTTCGTTTGCCTAGCGACTATCGCAGAGAAACTAATGTTTCTAGCGAGGTGCTTAAGGAAAAAAGTTTCCGGAAAACATACGTGTCCGCTTAAGAGAAGACTGTTTTTTTTGTTGGTGTGAATTCCAACAGTGCTGCTGCACTCATTGTTTTTGTATAGAGACCGATCTGGCACATGACAGTTGGCCCATAGGCGGCCAGTTATTTCCTTTTCATGTGTTAATGGCAAACAAGTCTGGGTACAAGTGTATCCCTAGGCCTAATGAAATATCTCACTTATAGCCATGCGCGCCTCAGAGAGCTTAATCCATCATTCAGACCAAGCTCATTGGACACTCTCAAGAGTTTAGGGTAAAGGACGCAGGAGGCAGCCAAATCGACTGTCTTCACTCGTTTGAGATAATGAGGGATACTACTTTCAAGTAGAATGTTTTGATTGTAAATTCTTTGAAATCAACTGTCTACAACATTCCTTAGTAGCTAGACAAACATGATTTCAGAGAGGTGGGTCATTGCTTTTCCATACTTCAGCGTGACCAGGGCTCCGTGTGACGCTCAATATGAATTGATGGTGCTATGTCAAAAACAATAGCTTCTGATAGCGATGCGCTGGTTCCCAAGTGATGCATTTGTATGAATTGCATGCTAATACATTCAACGGACACATATTTAAGCAGATCCAATGTCTCTGTGATTTTTTTCAAAATCATTCCATTCTCATCATTTTTCACTTCGAAAATTTGTTAAGTTGAAAGACTCAGTTCTGCTTACTGCTTGCCTAGGCTAGTAACTAGGCCATGGTTCCATCCTCAATTTTGGCGCACCTAGCACTCTGTTGCAATAAATATACGGCATCAGTGCCTAATGTATACCGTTGTGGTGCTGCAGGAATACAGTGCTAACTTCCATGGAATCGATTTTTAGGTTTGCGACAGTTACATCAGAATACCATAAGATCTTACGTCAGTAACATAATATAATCATCCTCCAAGGGTGAAATATTTTACTTCACCTCGTTTAGGATGTTGGGGTCTTGAATTGTAGAGGTAGGCCTGCCTAGCCTGCGCTGGCAGCTTTGAGTACCTGTCTAAAGCCGCGTTCCACCTCTGGGGCTAGGCTGTTTTTAGGCTAGCGCTTCGCTGCGCTAATCCGCCAACTTTCTGTTTCACAATTTCTGTTTCTGACAACTTGTATCTCAATCAATATACCCAAAAGACCATAATGTAGTTAAGAATGGTTCAGAACCCATTAATTCCCATATTTGTCATGGCAGATTTATCAAATATTTTCCCAAATTCTATACTCAGGAAAGTCAATAAAATGCTCTCACTTGTTGATCAAATTGTTTTTATTTACAAGCGTGTTTTCCACTCCACCCAACATTCAGGAAATCTGGGTGCCCACGGCCTATTTAAATTAAAAAGTTTTTATTTTGAGGAAATTTTTGAAATTGAAATTATCTCCCAGAGTGTTGATTTTCGGTAGTTTGTGAGTATAATCGGAAATTCCAGGAAAAACGGAGCTTATTTAGAGAATCTTGGTTTTCATTCATTTCAGGGAAATTGCTTTTGAGATGTTGCACACAGCTAACAAGAATACTAAAGTATTGGTTTCAACGCAAGACGGCCTGGAAAAAAACATGGTGATTTTCCCCATTATTACAGTCAAAATTACAGCTTGTAAGTATCAACCCTAAAGTACTGAAATGTTAACTTGCAGTGAATGGAATGTTCTTGAATGATGTTTCTGAAGGTAATAGGTCTGTATAATCGGAGAGAGATGTTGGAGGCATGAGGTTGACGATTTTGTCCCTCCATAGAAGTGTGCTACAGTAAAATTTCTTCTGATTACGTTACTATCCTAGCCTGTCTTGTACCTCCCCTACTTGTCTCAGCCAGTGTATGGGTTACGGTGCGTCGTATGGATGTAATTGTGTGGTTGAATATATACATCTTAAAAAATCGTGGAAATCCGTTAACCTTACTCTTCAGTTGCAATTCTATTCAGCGATGATCATATGGAGTATTATTCACTGTTTGTATGACTTAACGGCTATAATAGAGACAACAGATCACTTTTTCCTAACCAAGATCGGAATAGACGAAACGCAGCAAGATCACAGAATGTCGCGATAATACGCCAGATCAGACGACGTAACTTTCGACTTGGTATGTGCATGTAACAGTACTGCCTCCTACATATACAGGATAGGGACATGCCACTCACTGGTGCACATTGCAGCAATGAATCTCAGAAAAGCAGGGCAGAACAATGAAAACCAAACCAAGAAGGAAAAGGAATGAATACAAAAAAATCTGATAAATTATCACTTTTTTCCCCCCCCGTATCTTTACCGAACCTCTAAAAGACCGAGCCCATTTCTGATACATGCCCCATCTAAAACAACTCCCTCTGTTACCTTGTAGAATATCGGGAGCACTTGCATATAGAACGGTATACATTATGCAATCATACCATTATTGGTATAGGACAGGTGTGTAAATTGAGGGTGGTTGACGATACTTTGAATATGCAATTGTCCCCTTTTCTTGACTTTTCGACTTCAAAATTTGATGGCAATACACGCACAAATGAGTGAAATATTGTGATTTCCGGTTTGCTCCATGACTGCTAATACAAGTGCCTCTTTGAAATGAGTTTCGTATGTTGCGTACAAGCCTTCCCGTATCCGGGCGCCGGGCGATTTTTACCCCATGGACTGACGATTTTGCGCCTCGTATGCTGCTATTCCGCATGGCCAGACGACACCTCATTTTCTAAAATAGCGCCCAGTTGAAATCATGTTAGTTGTTTCAAAAGAATTGGCGGCTCATTCGGTCATTTCCCATCCTATTCAAACAAAATACTTTTAATGTTTGCAACATCGATTTTTGGCCCGACAGGCCGTATGATTCTACGGAAACGCTGGCGTATGTACATGACAAAATCACGAAACCAAAACCACTGAGTTCCCTCCAGTTCCGAAAAACGTTCAGAGCAAAGAGTTAGAAAGAGGTTAAAAAATTTCTCAAAAAATTGTCAACGTAAACAAAATAAATTACCGAATATCTGCCAAAAACACTAAAGTAAATTCCGAAACATTGTTTAAATGAATTTAGAAGACTCAGACCCTCCCAAAACTCCTGTAATTGCAACCATAATGAATGTACGATCTTTCAAAAATCGCCGAAAAATTAGCGGTATAGGCTTGCTCATTCCATATGGAACAGTGTGTTAGGCTATTTCCCATTTCATTGATTTCTCTTCAGCAGTTCCTCCTGGGTCTTTTATGATTCGTAATTTGGACAACTGTGAGTTATTTCGTTTACAAACATGTCCAATTAAAAAAACAAAAGAGAGAAACTTTCGAACAAGAGCCACAAAGACATGGGTGAATGGGGTAAAGAAGCTGCATGCATGCCAGGGAAATAATGAGTGGGACAGGGGCACTAGATCAATCAGCCTGTGGAGGGTGGGGGTCTGGGGGCAGGCTAATCGTTGCCACTGCTAACCATGTAAGGAGGAACAAATAGGTTAATGAGTGATGTGGACATTAGGATAAGGTACAGTACATGGGCCCTGAAAATTCTAATGAAAATATGAAATGGGGTAGTTTGGGGCTAATGTTTTACCACCAAACATGTCAGTAAAGTGACAAACAGGCTTTTGAGTGATGTGGGTGCAGGAAGACATTAGGGATAAGGAAGTCTACATGGGGCCTGATTTTCTACTAGAATCCCCATTCCAGTTTTGATTGAAGCTCTAGGGGTATGGGCGAGGATAAAGGTAGGAAGGAGTGCAGATGGTTATTCGGAGTATGGAGATAGCCGAATGAAGATAAGGGATTGAGACAATTATGAGATAAAGATGGCAATCAATGCATTAAGAAAGTAACATGAAGTGAATGTAGAACAGAAAAAGAAATGAGATGTAAACTGATACATGGGTGAGGTAGTCGGGAGTGACCTGTAGAATGAAGATACATTGAGCTGATCAAAAGACATTGAGGAAGGTCACATGGTTGGTAAAGAAAAGGTAAAGTTAATGACAAATCGAATTCAACATGTGTTATTCAGCATCATTCATGTTTCAAGACAGACGCAGAACAAAGAGACAAATCAGGGGGACTTTCTAATTGTTTATTCACTTGAGTGGAGCAAAATGTATCAAATCCAATACACCTGTTATTCTTCATGATAACTCAAAACTCCACCATAGCTGTTCGAAAATAGCCTCTCGCAATTGTGGTGTCTAGCTCAGGGGGCAAAGTAGGCAATCTATGGAAAGCCAAATAGGAATTTAAGTGAATACAATTGTTCTTTCTGGCGAAAATAACACATTTCAGTCAGATTTGTCACAATAAGGATGTAAAAATTACCGGGGAACAAACTACTGAGCTTTGAGAGAATATGCAAAGAGAATGCGAAAGATAACTGTAATGAACAGTTTTCCCAATACATGATAACACAAAACTGCCCCCTGAAGTATCCCAGCAGGCAACAAAACTATCCCACAGTGCACCGCAACATGCTATTGACAAAAAGAAAAAAGGTCTAGTTGCACTGTGTAATTCCAATTTTTCTTGATTTTAGTGAACAGCTCCTGGTCCTGGAAAACACAGCTCCTGGTTCACAAAATCCCAGGACAGGACGCCAAAACCTTATGATTTACTGTCTCCTGGTCACTGGCCGCTTAATGGAAGGCTTGGTTGCGTATTTGATAGGCCATACTTTTTTATTATTTCGTGAAACTGGTCCCAGGCATTGTTGAGCTATCAAGGTGGTCCACCATCAGCTTGGCTCTGCCTAGGCCATTCAATTAACAAAAATGTGTCAGTAATAGCGGCTGAAATACTCACGCTGGATTGAAATCTTGAAAAAGCGTTTTCAAATTCATAACGGAATACAAGTTCACACGAATACAACCATTATAGGACAGAACTCGATGCATATTGTGAGAAGCAAAACCGAAGGAAAACCGCAGGTCGTAGCGGAAATAAATTGAGGGTGTATGTAAAGTTATATTATAAAAACATATCATCGCAACTCCTTCGATCCGGCCGCTTTACTACATGTTGATCCTGCTTCTGCCCGAATGTTTACTGTGCCTATGCAACACCCTGCAGTTAACACGCACCGACCAGCGTGGATGATACTTGATCTGCAAATTTTCATGTGATTATGACTTGTGACTGAAGCGATGGGGACAAACATGGTCATCCAAGTCGGTAGAATGGGAAATAGAGAAGTTGGTTTTCCCCAGTGAGGTGTCAATCAGTTAGCATGATAGCATCTAACCACTTTCTCAAAAGCGTTAGTGTCGTCAGCAAAGAGTCTAATAGAAACATTGAAGGACAACTGCAGGCTTGGAGTGTATACAACAGAAGTTATATCGTGGAGAATGGAAAACGTTATCTATAGGTCCGAACCCCATTTTCAATACGATGTTCCTATGTGGAGTTATTGGCCTTGATAGTTTGGTCTATTATGCAGAAAAAATTGGGAGGATCTTATTGCGCAATAACGCATGACGTCACAATTGGACAACCGAGAAGTTATATTATGATTTCATTGTTTCATTTTGTTGAATAAGTCAACATTCAGCAAACGGTCTGACGTTTTATCTTAACAAAAGTAACCATAAACACCTGCCACCCACCACGTCAATCCGCTCTCACTTAAATGCTTTTCGAAGGGGAAACCAGCTATATATTAGCCTCTTTATAGTTCATCTTGCAGGGTCCTTTAAAAACAGCATTATGAAAATCGTTGACGTACACTAGAAGAAGCAGTGGCCAAGAACAGAACCCTGGGGAGAACAGTTCCATACACACATTAATATCATACGACTGTACGTGGGTGAAACAAAGTGTATAATACACATGAAGAATGGGAGAAGGAGCGCCGGACCACGGGGGCAGCGGGGGCAGCGGGGGCAGCGGGGTCAGCTGACCCCCCCCCCCATGGCCATTCTGCCGCTGGGGCAGCGGGGGCAGCGTGGTGCCCTTTTCCTGAAAATACTACTGAAATTGATAATTGGCCGTCTGTGCAAAATTGTACAATGAGCAAATGCATGGGCGATATGTTACTTTCAGTGTTCCCGGCATCTACGAGGGTAGTCAATGGTGTTGCCTGTGCGGCTCGTGCTTGTGAAACGGCTCATTGTGTCATGCCGATATTATGATTACTATATTATGGACAAGCGCTATCGAGCCTTTAAACCCCCTTCATCCATGCCGTGTAACTTGTGTTCGGTTACTCTGATTCACGAAATAGCTTCTTGATTAGGTAAACCATACAGCCCTGATTTATAGCTCATTTTCAGGCTAATAAATTCTCAATGAAATATCATCAATTGAAAAGGGGGGGCAGTGTGGAAGAATTTTCTTCTGAAAATCGTCCAAATTTCGTTAAAATCGAAATTTCCGTGACAATTAATCATATTTGACGGGGATAATACAGAAACATTACAACATCGTAGGCGCTCTGGGAGATTAAGTTATGACCAATTTATGATTGATTTCGCATTTCGTTGCCATGGTAACAACAATTTAAATCTCCACAATGAAGACGAGGGAAAACGGAAATGATATTGAATCTATCTTTTTATCTTATTGCTACCTTGTTTGTAACAAGTTAGAATTTCGAAATATGCAATTAAAAATGTTCATAGTGAGGGCGCTCTTGGGGTGAATCCCCCTCTTACTACTAAAGTTCCCTTACGACGAGTCTGCCCCCGCCACTCAAAAAAAAGTCCGGCCCCCTGACTGGGAGATGACGCCGATTAAGTGGGATAATTTTACGAGTAGATAGAAGATACTAGCGTATTTGGCAAGGCTGTTGCTGATTCGATCGTTAATATGATTCCTGAATGCCAATCTGGTCGTTATTAGTATCCCAAGTAGGCCGTCCTTTTGTACAGATATTCCTCGATTCTGATGTACTAAGTCGCAGTGATCGGGACAAACATGGTCATCCAAGTCGGCACTCGTAGCCAGGGGCGGATCTAGGAATTTGGGTTGGGGGTCTAACAGGTTTTTTTGACCGGGAGGAATTACCTTCGCATTAAGCTAATTGAGCGCCCCACCGTCGGTTTTGGCGCGCAGCGTACATGTAAAAATTGGTGGCTTCCCAACCCCCATCTGGCCGGAAACGGCACTTCCGGCGTGTTTCTAAACTTACAGTGACATGTCACCAGGATGCTCTTTGGAATTCCCTACTAATCGTATGGTAATAATGACAAGTCACATCACATGACATCCATTCCAACAGCAGCTCAAGGTCATGCTGCCCATTCATTTGTCCGATAATTCTCTCAAATAATATTGAGTTTGTGACAGAGGTGCTTGGGCAGTGGCGGTCACCGTGACTTGTTCAGTTCTAGAGTACAAGATATTAGACGGAGCACCACAATTATCATCGACGCGGGCGCCCCACCGGTTTTGCTAGAGAGGAGAAAAATTTTGGTTTACCAAGCACCCCAGATGGCCGAAGTTGACCCTTCCTGGCGTTTAGGCTGGGCATGTCAACTCAACTGAATTTTAATGATCACAACATTTTGTGGAAACTTCACCCGTGGAGAATAGTAGACAATTTTTTTCTCTTACCTACTTCGTCGTATCGGTGCCCCCCGACTTTGCCTTTTACTTTTGGCCAGAATGTTGGAATATATTAATCCCCCAGTGCGCACGAGGCGCCTATTTTGGTGGTGCCGATTTCCGGGCATATAAACGCAACCAAAATTTAGAATTCATTTAGCTTTCTCTAGATCTACTGGTCCCAACGACGAAATAAACGCCATGGGGCCAGCTGAGCAGCTCCCCAAAGAAAGCTCGCATTGAAATTCCAGGTCGGACGAGCCTGATAGCTACCAGGACTGAAAACGTAGGAGCGCAGGCCCGTGGATCCTGACCGCGGGGAGGGGGTCAGCTTAGGGCCCGCGGAGAGCCCGACAAGCAAACGGATTTTTTTTTATAAACGCACGTATCCTGCTAGTAATTGTGGGTAGTACAAATCTATCGTAATCATCCATACCGTCATAATCTGGCTAAAAATTTTGAGACAATTACACGCCGGAAATTCCCCCGGTTTCTTGGTGTACCACTAATGATCAGCCATAAAGGGCTGTTCCCACTTGTGCGATACGATACGATACTATACGACACGATACGATAACTTTAATTCGTACGTCGAGTTAAAAAGTGTTATTTTCAATAGAGTGTTCACACCTGTGCTATACGATACTAAACGATACGATAAATTTATCGACTTCGAGTTTGAAATATTTTACTTTATCGTACGATAACTTTATCGGATGCGATAAATTGCGCAAATGCAGTGATAATTCGCATTCTGTTCCAAATTGTTGGAACGCCAAACAGGCTTATTGGGGGGACTTTAGCGTGAAAGTGGGTTTTAGTGATAAAATCAGGGGTTTTGATGGATGTTTTTGGGTAGTGGACGTATCCGGGGAAGGCATTCGCCTCTGAATGAGCATCTCGGCCCTATGTGCCTCCTGCACGTGACCTCCGAAAAACCATTATTTTCATTCGAATCCATGAACCCTCCCCTATACACTAGTAGCGTGACCAGTGATCGAGGTATAGGGAGGGTCATTTTGCGGGCCGGCGCCACGAAGTATCATGTGACATGCCAAGGCAGGAGATTGCGGTTGGTATTGTTGTGCAGGGGGAGGGGGTGTTGTGGCTAGTTTGTGAGGAACGGGTGGGGTTATTTCCAGAGGGTCCTCGATCAACAGCCGGACGTATTGACGGAACTTCCCACTCCCCCTCATGTGAAGAAAGAGGGTGGGAATAGAACGGAAGAGGCACGGGAAACAAGCTATGGGGGGGGGGGGGGTATAATGTCGATTTAACGCCACGTTAATCATGTCTTATGTCTTATTCTATGTAGATCAGCGAGGCAAGTAGTGAGGGTACACAGTTGGAGCCATAGGCATTATTTTTAACATGTATGTTTCTGAGCTGATTAACCAAGGCGTCAAATTTTCAGCTCAATTGGCTGAATTACTCAATTGACTGATGCTTTTGGCACCCTCACTTCGCCGTATTACTGGGATGCCTATGCTAATTAAGACTGGTGTCTAACGAAAGGTTAGGCGGGGATGTGAGGTCAGCTTCCGTTCGTGATCGTCCATTGCGCTCTCTACGCCGCACCTACCAGTACTGAGAAAGACACGCACAAAAAACCCACACAACAAAACACCACAACAAAAAAAAAAACCAGAGTTTGGAATTGGCTCTGAATTATACATTCTTGTACTCAAAACTCTGCTGCGACCCATCTATTATCATCGCCTGAAGCGACAAAAGGAAACTTGTGCTTGTCTCAACTAAATCACTACTTTCAACCTTTATTTTAGGCGCCGAGACGTCCGCGAAAATTATCCTACGACATTTTTATCTCCACAAGTGTGAACAAGCCATCCGGATAAAATGTTCGATCGTATCGTACGTATCCACAAGTGGAACAGCGCTTAAATTTGGAGCATGCTTGGTGCTTGTATCTGGTCCGCGCCTCTGTTTTGGGTCAGTTTCTGACCTGTGAAAGGTTTAATTGAGGGAAGAGGGACGTCCCACGACAAATTACACAATGGACAAAACTCAGCATGACACTGCAGAGGCACCCATGCGCCCAAGACAGGAAGTGGCGAATCATGTCGGCAAGTTTTGAATAGCATGCCACCACTGAAGTAGTAAGACCAATTTTAAAATGGAATTCGATCGAACATTTTTTAACTAGATCAACAGTGAGACGAGGGTCATAAGCCATGCCATACAACAAGCAGGGTAACATTTTTATGCTAATCTTTTAGTGCAAATTTAAAAATTGTGATTTTGTTAAGTTTGCCATCAGTAAGATAAAGATTTTTACAGTCTTTTCAGATGCATTGACGTGGCACCGTAATGCCCTAAGTTAATCACTTGACACGTGGCAAGTTAATCAGAGAAAACGTAGAGTAGAAATTGTGGCCCCTGGGTCGTATTGGGCTAGAACCAAAATTCACATTACCCTGCACTCAGACTTTGTTAACGAGGCAACTGCTCCAAAGGGTGTCAGTTAAAACATTTTCCTTGTTTTTCTAAGAGCCATATAGATATCAATGCCATTTTCGACGTTAATTGGAAAATCCTTGTAAATACACATTATCAGGGCTAATTGAAGCGATCCTCTCCCGTGCTTCTGACGGTTTTTGATGAATTCCACAGAAGAATTTGCTCGCTCAAGATGTTACTGCTGACTTAACACAAACCGATGCAATATCTTCGTGATGCCGGGTAACTGATCGGGCATGTTCTTTCATCCTGCAATGTGGACACGATCTGCCTGTGGTCGCTCAGATTGGAGTTGTTCCATAGTCTTTCCCACAAGGCAAGCTTCTTCTGATAGCCATGAGCCATGGGTGTGATAATCATTTCGAATAAATTCAACGATATCATCAGTGATTGCAGGCGCGGCGGAATGTATTTGGTATTGTGTGGGGGCTCCGTGACTGTTACCTATTTAGCGTAGCGCACCATTTGGTGGCGCGAAGCCGTGCAGAAATTTTTTTGGGGGGGTTCCAGGCCCTCTAGATGGCCGGAACCGGCATTTGCGGAGTGGCCTGTGGCCACAAATATCTAGGCATAAATACAGGTCTCATGTGTGAAAATGCATGAATAATCCAGAACAAATCAAGAAAAATGCAATTTGAATATAAGTTTTAATACAGTTGATGAAAAAATGTCACTCGTACAAGTTCTTCCATTTGATCCACCTATTTACAATTAAACACCCTTTCTAAGTTGCTACATTTTGACAGTTGAGATGCGCTGGTCTTTTCCGTGAATGTATAGCTATGCCCATGGGTGGTTGCATATTAAGCATATTTTCAAACAAACTTTGAAATTGCAAAATTTGAAGATTCACCGACCAAGTACCTTACACTCTCGTGGATGAGGGTGATCCAACCGAATTTTTATTCTTCAAATTTGTATGCTCTTTTGCTAATATATCCAGCCCTACCAACTTACTGTACATCAACTACTTACCATTCTTCAAAATGGATACTTTTCATAATAGTTCCTTAATTTTTACATTTCTTAACTCATCTGAAAATTAAGCATGAAGCACATGCTGAGTAGGACCATGTTTTTTGTCTTGAATTATTTCGAAAATAGTTCATCATCAGCCTTCGTTAATCACGTGACAAGGCATCTTACCAGCGAAATAAATAACAATGAAATAAACGCACCACTGTGTTTTATATGCGTTAGCCTATATATACACCGAAGTGTCCATTGTTTAATTCATTTTAATGGCCATCTGACTTAGGTCTTATTTAGTAGTAAGTAATAGGCTCTACGGTCCTGAAAGCATCGCCACCTCGATTGATTTGATGGGTTGGCCTGAGCAAGATTACCAACGGGCTATGGTACCTAACGTTGCATATCCAAATATTAGTGTGTGTACATAGGCTACAGTGATGTTGCTATGGGGTTTAGGATGCAGAAACAGTGAATATGTCAACCTTGCGACGCGCAGTAAAGGCCTTCGCTCACGAGTTCACATTACGTCCATTACGGGGAACGCAAGACGCACTGGAAGATGACTCCAAAGCTATCTATAGCTCCAGAGTGGTAATATGATGATTGTCACTCTTCCGGAGTATTCCCATAAATGTTGAAATATTAATTTAACAATCAGGCGATAAGCAATTAAATACATACATTTAATGTTTTCTGAACACCTCTGCAAACTATTGGGGGGGGGGGGCTAAACCATCACGTTTGCCCCCTCATTTTCTCAATCGGGGGCTGAGCCCCCCCCCCCCCCCAAGCCCATCCGGTTCCTCCGTCCTCCCGCCGCCACTGACTGATTCAGGATCCACTGATCTAAGAGGGGAGCAAAAACATTGCTCAGACAGCTTTCCCCTCGGCCGACATATTTTGAAACGCAAGTCAAAGCAGGAATATTTGGATCGGATTATGTCGCCGCATATCATAGCCCAGGACAGCGCACTCGTTCAGGTTTTTTTATTTCATTTATTTTCTATTTATTTATTTTTCTCTCTCTTGGGGGAGGGGGGGTACACACCTGACAGTGCCGAAGAATCATACGCGGTACTCCTTTGATGGTGGACGCGTTGAATAATTGTCCTTGGCATACAAAGCGAGCTGTGCTAAGTGCCATTTGCTCTCCCATTCTCGAGATCAGTATCATGCTAAAGCGTAATAGGAGAAATATTTTCAAAATTTCAGGATGTTTGGGTCCGTCTACTTAGTCATGTTGTAAAACGAGTCGCTGTTATTTTATTCGCTGGAGTTATGGATCGGGACTGTCCACCGAAAGTTTGGTAGATGGGGCTTGTGTAATTCCGTCTCAAGCCCGCCCCCCCCAAAAAAAAAAAAATCAAATTTTCGCTTTTTACATTTTTTTTCTTTAGAAAAAATCTCTCCAGATTTTTTTAGGGGGCGCGCCGCCGGTGCGCCCCCTCTAATCCGTCGCCTGGTAGCCTGCATGGGCGTCGATCCCGGGAGACAGAGGAACACCTACCACACTTTTTGAAGTGAGTGGGACATAATATCAAATGCCGCCCCCCCCTCCGCCCCACATACACACACGTACACACACTTGGCGAATAAGGGTTGGGAGGGCGAAGAATGAAATCGCACATGCTTCCAGGTTTTGTGATGTCCATTTGGGCGCGGACATTGAGGCAATAACATAAGCAACCAGCAAAATGATGGGGCCAAGAGCAGAAGTGCCCAATTTTTCATCGAATAAGTGCGAAAATAGTGCACGCTATGAACACCCAATTTGGAAAAAAATTGCCTAGCACAGGCTAAGGGGAAATTCACTTTCATTAGTGAAGTTGATTCAGTTATTTATTCATTTATCATTTATTCATTTATTCATTTATTCATTTATGTAATTCTTTATCAGATAAAAAAGGCTCGCTGTCTATCACCAGTTGGGATCTGTAAAAAAGACCTACTTGAATAGATTTGCTACGCTGCAACTCGAGGCAGTCAAAGGTATCCCCCCCCCCCCCCAAAATAGGCCTATTGGCCTTCTGGTGGAATTTGTCGTTAGGTTGAATACACTCTATGTTTTGGATTGATTGAGTGGAGGTATTGAGTAACGTATTGCTACTGCCTAGCCAAGATGGATTTTAAAATGTCATTTCTTAGATTGAAAAAAAGATGTGTTGTACACACATGAATTGGATGGGCAGGTCATATGCTAATTCAACATTTTTCAACAACCTTGGGAGGAAGCCAGATGGTGCAGAGAGAATCAAGTACTCTTCTGCTTTATTTGCCGCTGGCTAGTAATGTGCTATCTTTCCCAGCTAGTAGTGCGCCATTGAAAAGAGGGTTTGTTGTTTTAGCCATGTGGGGGGGGGGGGGGGTAATTCTGTACCCAAGCTATCCAAGCTTCTCCACAGAGGCTGCGAATACGTGATGTTTCACAAAATGCAGGCAGTGTTCCATTAGCTCCTAAGGCTAATACTTGTCTGCCGGTGCACTTATGAAGAGCCATGTGGAAGAGTATATTTAAGAGATGGTAAATTTAGGAGAAGTATAATATAAATATAATATATCTCACAAGCATTAACAATTTCACAAAGGCAACCACGTTTTTTAATTCTGAGTACTGACTTCAAGAATAATATAGTTGCATATCAACTTGTGCTTGTTCAAGCCTTGTGTTCGAATCTTGGGACTACAAACCTTCTTGTCTCCATATATAAACTAACATGTGTAGGCGGGTAAACGCCCACGTGTATATCCCCACTTTTTGAGCATCATTGGGAAGAGAACAACACCCCGTACAGACCTCCCTTTTGGGTCCGAAACCAAGACAAACGTCATCGCACTCAAGTTTTTGTTGTAATCCATGGTGTTAATTAGGGCACATTAATTATGCAATTTTTGACACATGATGGCTTTGAAATGACTTCTAACACGTGAGAAACAACTGTAGCCCCCATCCACCAAGTTTCGTTCAAATCTGACAAAGTTGGAAATTCGCATAACTTTCGCAAGTTTCAACCTCGATGACTCTTGAATGAAATGACCTCCAAATTTTCGGATTCACTATAGTTTTCGGTTCCCACACCAGATTCGTTCAAATCTGACAAAGTTTGGAACTAATTCCGCATAAATTTCGCAGTTTTCACCTTCACCTCCGATGACCTATGAATGACCTCCAAATTTTTCCGGATCAACATAGAGGTCTTCCCCCACCAATTTTCGTTCAAATCTGACAAAGTTTGGAAATCGCATAAATTTCGCTAATTTGACCTTGGATGACCTTGAATGACCTCCCCCATTTTTCAGGATCAACTATAATCCATACCCACCAAGTTTCGGTCAATCCGAACTAAACTGAAAATATCGCTAACATTATTGCAAATTAGCGGCCCCCAGCATTGCACAAAGCGGATGGCCGCCCACTTCCGAACTCAACACCCGAGATATTCACTGGGCGACAAGTGTACCATGTTTCAGATTAATCGGATGAAACGTTAAATAGTTAGTGCGCTAACTGGGAAATCTTCGCAATCTTGGAAACTTATGCGAATTAGCGGACCCCGCTCATGTGGCGGACGCCCACTTTCGAACTCATCCGAGATTTCACTAAGGCGGACTTGTGCCAAGTTTCGGCTCAAACGGAAGGTTGGAGAGTTATTGGTTTTCGCTAACAAGAAACGCGGAGGACGCGGACGCGGCGCGACGCGGGCGCGGACGCGGGAGCGGCGGAGGGGGAACGGCGAAGCCAAACCATAATATCCCCGAAGTGGGGATATATAATCATAATGACTACTGAAGCACATGGGGAAAACAAAACCAAAATTATGTATGATTTAAACACTGGTAATTTAAAATTTTATTGCTGTAATATCATTGCCCGGCCTCGGCCTCGGCCTCGGAAGGTGTGGCCTCGGGCTCAGCCTCGGCTTCGGCGCACTTCCTGGGTGTCCGACCTCCCCCTCCCCCCTCCCCCTCCCCCTCCCCCTCCCCTTCCCCCTCCCCCTCCCCTAAGACAAACCCCTCCCCCTCCCCCTCCCCTAGACAACTCTCTCGGTACGCGCATAGCCAAACTCATTTGTTTCCCTGTTTCATCATCAGGACGCAGAATCGTGTAATGTAGGGGCACGTTGGCTCTCATCTTGCATCATATTCCTGCAGAGCGCCCCATAAACACGACTGTCCTTTTGCTCATTGGCCGTAATCAGCTTCCCAAATACAAAAAGCGAAAGGTAAATTAGCCGGAACCTGGAACTGCAGTTATCACTATTAGAGCAAAATAATCAATTATGTGATCATTCCATGTGATTTAAATCCTGCATGTACTGTCTAATATTCCAATGAACGCAAATTAGGATGATATAAATGGAATGAAACCTACTCACTCTCAGACTGATAATGGCATCGTTGCCCAAGTGTTAGGCTAGTTTGGTCTCGATGCTTGGTACTGCTGACTTACCCAGCTTGCTCAACGTCAGGTCCGATTAGACGACTACCGAAATGCTGCAGGCTTGGAAGCTCAATACGGCACTATCTGTTGAATATAGGCGTTCCTCCACTTTTGCGGGTTTAATTATTTCCGCAAATTTCCCAACTACAATATACAGGCCTCGATTTTTAGATTATTTCCTGGTTGTCCGGCGGACAACCAGTGTTTCATTTTTGGTTGTCCGAAGAGCCCAATAATGGTTGTCCGGCAAATTACCGGTTTCATGATTGATTCTCTCTCTGTTCTTCTGGCCGCTTTAATGTGGCCACGGCTTACTAAATGTTTCTGGAGGCTCTCAGCGTGATGGACCTACACCCTACCACCAACACCTGATCCGATGCCCCATGCCACAGAATTTTATAAAGAACATTAATTTGCTCTCCTTGTCATATCTTATCCATGTTCATAGGCGGGGTTTGGAACAGCCACAACTCTTGGAATTTACGTTGCCGAGTCTCTTCATACTTTGGGGGCCTGCTTTCATTTCCTGCGTTTCTTTTCTCTGGCTCCTTAATTGAGGAAGAGCAGTAATGCCACATTGATCAAACTATTAAAAGACCAAGTCTTATTTTTAACCCTTTGTACCTACAGTACTATTATTAGTTTACTATGTATTTCTAGAACTTTTTATATGCTAGGTTTCAAATGTGGGGGAAGACTTGGTTTGGGTACAGGAGATACTACCTTTGACTATAGTGACGAGCAAACCTGCGTTCCTGATCCTCTTTTTTCTGGGTTTGTTGTTTGAGCTCTCTTCTTCGGTAGGTGTCCCAAACTAGATCCAGCCTTTCAACTCACCGCATGCTGTAAATGCAATGTAAGGGTATGACATGGCGGTTAGCATAGTCGCTCTCAAAATTAGGAGGGGGAGGGCAAGAGGAAGTCTCAGAAAAAGATCAGCATTTTTCTTTGATACCCTGCCATATTTTTTCACCGAACATTTGCCACATTTCATATTTGTTAACATAGGATGTGTGTTAGCTGAGGGGTTACAGCCCCCCTCTCGGCCCAAGTTTGTCTCCCTGACCCCTCTCTCGACGCTACATTGCGGACTATTGCTACACAAGTACACTGTATTTAGGCAGTGGGTACATGGGATAATTTTTTTTCACCAAGGCCATGACATTCTGCTTCCATACCATAGCTACAATGGATGACGCCAAAAGGGCAAATCCTTAACGGCAACCTTTTGGCCCATAGTGAATGTTCTTCCCGGCAAATTTGGTTTTTTTTGTGGACAAATAAGAGAAAAAAAATGATAATTTCCTGCGCTTCACTCTTCCCGACAGGTATCAAAGAGTGGCCTATGCTAAGCTACTGAACTTGCTATGATTTTGCACAGGGCCCACACTTACCTAGATCAGGAAAGTGATTATCTGACGACACCTTGCAAATAACGTGATTCAATCTTTTGTTAATGTGTTTGTATTAACCCATCTACATGGCCTGTTTTCATTATTTGATGATTCTTAATTGTTTTCTTTTGCAGAATTTTTAACGTTATTCACAGTGAAAACTTGGTCCCATTCGCCCATGGTTTAACATAGAATTGTACATACACCAGTCTACATAAATCATGTCCAATCGACGTTCTCGATGTGTGGTTGAAAAATATTTTTTCTCTCATGTATTGCGTGTTACGATGTCTGACACACAGGATGCATACATTGTGCCTTAAGTACCGAGATCGTGACTGGATGAAACCAGTGCAAAATTCACTATTCCTTTGTGGAACCCAGTGCGGGACAGCCGGACATTCCCGCATTAATTATTTTTGTCCGGGATTTTTGGTTTGAGGCGCGATCGCAGCGATCCCACATCTTACGTGACACTGTTGAGGTACCAAATATGGTGTTTTTTTGCAACATTGTTTATATATACACGAAAATTGTGCCGACTGCTAACATAACAGAGAGGACTAATCCCGCATGCACTGCTATCCACGCAAACGTTTTACAATCCACGTGTGTGGATGAACGTTCATAAAATGACTGTCAGTTGCGTATCTTTGATTGAATTGTGTTATTTGTGTATGTACTGGCAATACTTGTGTGAGATCCTCGTTCGTTGCATTTAACTCCCGTAATCATGACTCGTTGCGGGACATTGGTGTGTGAGATCTGTGATCGTGACCAGAGGTTCAGGGTGTATTTTGGTGGAAAAAGATGCAAAATAAAATCGAATATCTGCATGATATTTATTTACAAACAATATGAACAAAAATTCCTTGTAGGCTTAATTGTAACTAAAAAAGTAGGTTAGTCCACCGAACAACAAGCAAGTGAAAAATGGTTAGCCGTTCAGAATTTTAGTAGTCTCAGACGATCAGACGGACCGTCAAAATCGAGCCCCCATGAAATATAGTATGGCCATGATGCATAATGTAGGCTAGGCAGAGGGCCCTTAGGCTAGCCTACCTGGTTAGGGAATGTGGGTGGGGTTTTGAGGAGTCCCACTTTACACACTATTTTTATGCAAAAATAAGAGTAGGCCTACAATGGAAGACGTTACCAGTTTGGGGTACTCTATTTATTACTTCGTAAATAAGGAAATTACTGTAAACCATGTTCCGTTATGTGTGCGGTTATCGCATTTACGGTCGGAATTCTAGACATTTTCAAATGAAAATTGATCTAGGTTCCGACTAGGCTATGTGTTTCAAGGCATAAGTCAGGAAGGTCGGAACAGCAACGGTATGAGGGAGTAACTGCAAAATCACACACAATTAATCCGGTTGCAGATGGAGTTGCTCACATCGGGCATAACCCCTCTTTCTCCCCAGTACTCATGCGCACCCTACCCCAGTACCCTGTTTTAATTACACGGGTATGCAATGAGCCACATTTTTCTGTCTCTACTTAAAATGACGGAAAAGCAGTCCAAACATATCATACAAAACTTTCCACAATTCTAGTGTTAAAACGAATCATCGGAATCGGACCGATTATAGCATAATTGGAATTGGTAAAATGCCCTCTAGTTCCGATCACGAGATAACAATAACCCATAACACTATGGGCGGCCAGAAATTGCAACATTTCCTGCTCAAAATGAATCACTGTACGCAAACACACATGTGAAAATATAAAACACAGGGTAAGCAAATTGTCTGCAATTTACACAGGGCTGCTCGCCCCCCCCCCGAAATCAAAAAACCCCTCCCAGATATATGAAACTCTCAAAAACGAGCGTGTCATTCAGCCGTAACGTAAATATATGCTGGCATAGATGCTGCTACAATGAAGGCACACTCAAGTAAGAATGGCCATTGCTAACCGCAGAACCAGGCCACGGCTAGGAATTGATTGTGATGTGTAAAAACCATGCTAAAACTAATAATTATCATCGTTGTATCTAGTGAAGAAATGGTGAATCCAATCCATTCATTCATGGCCTCTGTATCGCAGCCATAGCGAGTCAATGCCACAAGCATTTTTTTTCGCGGCGATCGCTACCGCTGAGTGTTTTGGCCCCGTTAATCACAGTGCCATTGCAAAATTTACTGTGTGTGGAAGAGATGATCAAGTTAATGTGAAATGACCGCACTACATGTGACACACTACTACCAGTTGTCGTGTATGTGTATGCACTTGCAAATGAAAATAGGCGCTGTTTGGCATTATGCATGCCAAAAAGGAATATATTTTTAGTTTCAGTAGGCGGCTACTCCGGGTGACAGAGTATAGGAACTTCCGAAACCATTTCGAAAGCTGACAATAAGTATTTGTTCCTTCGCCGGGGGCCTAAACATATGCATTGAAATGCAAAAGATGGTAAGTATTACTGAAACTATAGGTGAATTTGAATAAAACCTTGCGTGCTGAGGGGGAGGAGGTTGTGGCGAATATTAGAAACGTATATTGGTGCGTCGATGTTCAAAACGTGAGTCCCAGCGACAGCGGTCTGAATTCTTAGCGTCCCTGGAAAATCCGTGCGTAAGGGACCCGGAATCTAAACCCTGGGTTGCGGGTATGTAGGTGCAGTGTGTTGGTAACGATAAGATTGGGATTGCATCGTCATTGGAATCAAACCCACCCTAGGCGCAATTCCCAAACAATAATCGCATTACATCCAAGTAAATGGGTATAACATTTGCCAATCATGCCAGTTAGTATTTTTACAGAGTAGTGTATGTTATGTATATTAAATTACCCACTGGGCATGATTACATTATGCAATCATGCGGCAAGGGTGATCAGGAAGTGGTCTGGGAGGCATTCAAATTTCACAGGTTTGCCATCCATTAGCCTACGACAGAGCATGTACAAAAAGTGACCTAGGCCTAGGCGAGGACCTAAATCAAGCCTAGTTTAATGTTATAGGCCTAGACTGATTCGGGTTACGGCATAGCACCCACCCAAACAAACAACGACTAAGTACAAGACGTTTAGGGTAGGCTCAGGGTTCTGCCACTGCTGGTCGGGGTAGCCGGCACTCAGCTTTTTCAACGGCCATTGAGGAGGTTGAGATCTTTCCAGCCGGCACAGATATAACAAATTAATCATTGTGTTGGCAGTCAATGGAGCAAGCCAGAAAAACACCAAAATTTCATCACTTGTGGGGGATCGCCACTAATCCGGATTTTTGTTTTGGTATTCATGCATTGAAACACACTGAAAAATTGCAGAAATTTGATGAAACCGATTCTAACTCAAATCAAATGAGGTCGTTTTTCTGATCTCCGAAACACCGCTTGCCATGATAAAGAGTGTGAAGGCTAGGCCTCCATGGAACGCATATTGAGCCAAAAAACTGCTTTGTTTGATTGCTTCGTTTATTAACATGAAGCATACAGGTCTTCTCTCTGCAAATCACAAGTGTTACCATACAGGTATCAGAGGTGGATCGAACATTAAGAGCTGAATATCTAGGAGTAATTGATGAAAATCTAACGATCACGTCGCTTATCTCGAAAATATTGAGCAAAGTGTATTATTGAATATTGATTCCTTGACAAAGTAAGAGGAAATCTAGCAGTATGAAGTGTGTGTGATACTGCTGTAAACGCGATAACTTGACCCCACTTGGATGATGAAGTCAAAAACTTGGTATGGGTTCCCCATATGAGTACATGAACAGTATTTTGGGGGGGTCAGGTCAGAGGTCATCTGGGTCACCAGAAGTCAAAGTCTGGAAACCTTGCAAACAAGTCAAGTCCAGAATGATGGTCTGATCAGATTGAAATTTGGTGTGTAGCTTGACGGGGAGTACAGGAACCCTATTGTTTTTGTTATAGGTCGGGAGGGAATTTGGTCGAAAATAGAAAATTGTGAAAAAAGTATATTTGGCCAATTTGGCTTGTTTGTGACCATGATAACTCAACCCCACCTGTATGGATGAAGCTCATACTTCTTGGAATGATTCCCCCTGATGAGTACATGAGCCCTGTTGTTTTGGGGTCAGGTCAGAGGTCAAAGTCTGAGAATCTTTGAAACCCGGTACATCCAGAAGGTGTTTGTCTGATGGGTCGAAATTATGTGTGTGGCTTTCTTATGGGGAGTACAGGAACCCTACTGAGGTCACCAGAAATCAAAGTCTGAAATTTAGTGTGTCGCCTTATCAAGAGTTAGGCCTATGGAAACCATATTGGTTGGTCTCCCGTATTGTCATAGAGTCGCGGCTATAGGTTGTCAGGCAATCACTAAGCTTTCTGGTTTTGTATCAAGTATTGCCTATATTGCTTAATTCTTTAATGAAGGTGCAAGAAAGAATGTTTTTCAGCTTCTTTATTCTGCAACACAGTGTTAGCGCTAAGATTTTTTTGTTGAGAGGGATGTCCCTCCCTTGAAAAAATTTTGGGAGGGGTTTTCAAATTCAGAGAGTGACCAAAGTCCCCAAATTCAGGAAATGACCAGTCCCTCCCATGGTTATTTTGGGAGGGATTTTCACAAAAGAGCCATACATGTTACTAGTGTTACTCTGTGACTAGGGCACTCATTTGGAAATCTGTGCTCCCTCTTCCAGCAAAGAAATGATTGTCCTTGGGTCTCCCCTCTTTGCAAGTAGTGCAGAACGTGGCAACCATTTTTCTTATGTCGCCATCCACAATTGTAGCAGTTAGTCTGAAGTTATGTGGTTTCTTCTTCATTGGTGGCGATTCCAACGTCACGGAACTGCTCCTGCAGTGGAACTCGCAGACTGCTGTGTTCCGATCGCGCTCGACGAACTCGACAAAGCTTCGTCAACTCCATAATCTGTATCTCCGAATTGGATGTCTCTTCAGGAGTATCTGTACTTGCCTGTGTTATTTTCCTCTTCCAATTTCCTCCTGTTTCTTGAAGAACTAATGTAAGTCCTGGATACCTTCGCGCCCATTCGCAGCTTACAAAATTGATTGAAATCTGTGAATTTTATAACGAGTGATAATAATATTACTGACGCCTGTGAAGCCATGCAATGCATGTGACAGTGCATCGAACAAGAGGACTTCTTTCAATGCAGTAAGTAAATTACACAGTGCATTGCATGACAGGAAAACCCCAGTACAGTGTACACACTGCACTAGCGCTATACGTGGCTGCGGTGCAAAGCCTGCACGGCTGCAACCCTGGGCCGGGGCCGGCAGCCTGGGCAAGTAGCGCTTTGCGAATCGATCCAATCAGGTTCGTTCTTAAAAGAAATACAACCAATAGAAGCATGATAGCTGCGATATGAGTGGCCAGTCTATGAATATGACATTGTTGTTGTTTTTTTTGATAGGAAGTCAAGACGGTGAGGCAGTACTACGATCTCAACTGTATAAAAATTTTGCAGGATTCTCCCGTGTTGCATTATTTTTGGGCGGGATTTTAAAAACAATAGCGGGATTCCCGCTACCCGGCTGTTAGCGCGAACATGCTGACCACAACCAATGTATGCTGCTCCTGTACATATGGTATCATTTCTTATCATCTTCTGACAAGGATAAACTGATGAAATTCCTCAAACTTACTTCACGTATATTGAACGTAAGCCACCTATCAATCAAGGGATCAGGTAAACACAGCTGCAAAGAATTAATTTGTGAGGATGACAAACGAAATCAGAGATGACGAAGATAAACCACTACATGGACCACTTAATAGTCTGATAGTAGTCTGTTGGTGAAAGTAATCTCAGGGATCCTGTATCTTGCGAGGAATATAGAATCCAACTTTATAAGAACTCCTTTATCTACCGTGCTGCAATATACCTTCAATTTGGAATCTCTAATTTGATTTTACTAATCGTTCTACCAGGTAAGATGTAATCAGTTCCCCTTCCTTAACAATTCTTTATGTGCAATCTCTTGAACATTTTGTCTATTATGGCTGATTGGTGTTCTTATTTTCTATAGTTTGATATTTTACTCCTTCGAGTTCTTATAAATATGCTATATTTATACTGGTTTTGATAAATGAACAAACGAGTTGGGAAAATTGGCTTTTATTTAGAATTTCTGCAATTCATATGTGGAGTACAATAGCAAGAACAAAATATCAGGATTGGTGGCGGTCAACCACAAATGAGTGAAATATTGTGATTTTTATGGCTGCTCCATTGACTGCTGACACAAAATGTCCCTATAAAATGAATTTTGCATGTTACCTATAGCAGGAGTGCTGCAGTGTTTTTGCATAGGCCTTGGCACTGAATATTATAAAAGGTAATTTGAGTTGCAATGAAATGGTTGAATTGTGTGGTAAGGCTACAAGCCCACTGTGCTAGTTAAATCTGTATCAATCTCTCTGCCTAAAAACGATTATCTGTGATCAGTGATCATTCAGGAACCCTCATCCTACTATCCCGATTCCTGATCCCTAAACCCAAAGTGAAACTTGCTATTTCTCTGTTACAGTTTGTCGCTGATGGGGTTTTCAAGGCTGAGCTGAATGAGTCTTCGACTCGGAGCTGGCAGAGGATGGATACAGTGGTTCGAGGTTCCGTGTTCCCTACACGTACCGAGATCATCATCCTCGCTACCCGGACCCAAAGCGTCCTGGGGGAGAAGGGCAGGCGTATCAGAGAGCTGACAGCTGTGGTCCAGAAGCGCTTCAAGTTCCCTGAGGGCACAGTCGAGGTAAGATGAGGACCAAGTGACTACAAGTAGGTGGTGGTGAGAGATACATTGGGGTTTCATAGGGCATAGCACCAAGATCATTGTTCTAGCTACTTGAACCCAGGGTGTGCTTGGGTTAGGAGGGCTCGTAGCCTGATGTATCAGAAAACTGACTGCTAGTGTTAACGCCCTTAGTAGTAAGACTCCTTCAAACACCAGTACCATTAATTTGGCTACCAGGACCCAGAGGGTGTTGGGTTAGGAAGTCTGGTGTAAATGATATGGGAAGAAGTGGGCTATAAGCTGTTATGCAAAGAGTTTTCTTGTTACATTTGGTTCTGCTACATTTAATTGTGTTGAATGTTGTGCCATTAATTCTTTTTCACCAGCCTCAGATTTTTCTCGTATTTCATGAGTGTGTTACTTTTTTTTTTGCAGCTGTTACGACGCCCGAGAGGTGGCCACCCGAGGTCTCTGTGCCATCGCCAGTGTGAGTCCCTCCGGTAATACAAGCTGCTGGGAGGATGGCTGTCAGGCGGTGAGTTTTACCAACAGTTCAAGGGCACAGATATTCTGGATGCACAAGTCAGTCATTTTCTAGGGAGTTTAAACACCCTGAACTCAAAGCTCAAAGCCTGAAGTCCTTGTAAACCAGATAAGTCGGATTTTGGTCGAGCAAGCTGAAATCAGGTGTGTATTGGGAGTACCCTTCTTATCCAAAAATCAAACACTTTGGCCACTTTAGATTGTAAAACATGATAGCTCACCCTACATGGCGGATGTAGCTCATTACATGGTTGTATGGTCACATACAATCAGCATAATTTTTTGGGGGGAGAGGGGGGGAAGGTCAGCTGAAAATTTTGTGATTAAAGGTGCAGAATGACGAGTCACAGCAAGTTTAAATTGATGTGTAGCTTCCTTATAGAGTGCACGGAGAGTGTTCCTCACGGTTTCTTGTGTCAGTGGTTTTCATCATTTTTGGGAAGGAATGGAGAGGAATTTGGCTTTGCTTGTAAACATGATAGCTAGCTATACTAGGTCTGGATGGATCAAGCCTCATGCCTTGTTATGGTAATTTCCAGTGTTTGTGCTAAGGCACGGGATTCCCGCATACGCAGCCAGAAGCCCGCAGAGAAATAAATTGTGGCTGCGGTAAATTCCCGCACAGATTTCTCAACCAGGGATTGCAAAAATTCATGACACCGTACGTAATGGCAACATCACATGCATGTGACCACTGACTGATCGTGCTGGTAGTACTGTAGTACTAGTACGCAACAGAAATACATGTCAACTACTATAGACAATTCTTCCATACGTACGTACGTATGTCACAAGCCCAGCCTACGAACAGGTCGCTATCAATACCAGCTAGTAAAGCCTAACGTAACTGTGATTACTTTAGCAAGGAAACCGAAGCAAGGCAGATCTAAAATTAGTCGTAAAAACACCCACCAAGTCAATGCTAAAACCTGCATGTATGAATTGTTTTATCAACCGTCTAATAATCAGGTTCGTTAATTCAAAGGATTGTAGGCTACCAAATTATATTGCGTATCGCTGATCGACGATCGTAAATAATCCACTCTAAATCCTATAGTCTATGGGAAATCCTCATTGAAGTTAAGTGTGTGGCGAGAGGTTTCGTGCCGTCGTTCCGTAGAACTTTGGTATCGTTGTGTAGCTTGCAGTGGGAATTTGGGACACATTGAATGCTCGTATCAAGCAAGGTGAGGACCATGTGTTCCAAGCAGGGCTATGTTTAAAAGTATTGCACAGCATTGGGCGAGTCGGTAGCAACATGAGCTTTGCATGTTACGTAAGGGTGAAGCTGCGATGTCCGCATCAGCTGGGAATATTCGGCATATGCAAATACACAGTTCGCAACAGACGTGGGGCAGTTTACACTCATTTTAAACAGATTGCAGATAAAGTTGCGATGTCCGCGGCGGCACTGAGATCGGCAAAAAATACAGGACTGGATTTTGGTAATTCAATTAGTACCGGGATTTGGTAGCCAATACCGGTATGTCCGCCATACCGTAATAGTAATTGTGCTTTTACCGTCCGGTGGCTGCTAGTACTAACGGTGGCTGCGAGTACCTGGTACTAATAAGTAATAATAACGATACCGGTATACCACGCAACCCTAGTGTAGTGTCAAGAAGAATTTTCTGCTTTTTAAAAGTCAAATTCTGCTTTGTCTGCTTTCTAAGAACCAAATTCCGCTTCATTCTGCTTTTGAAGGTCTTGGTTTTTGAGCGTATGGCCACACCTGATGTTGAGCTAAATCCCTGATGCACGTTGTACAGTAGAACTGTGCATTTCGCACGTGTTCGGTTCCTCTGGGAAGAATCTACAGTGATGCAACTCCTGCACCTGCAATACACATGTGATTCGGTAAGTAGACATGGACAGTAAATAAAATCAAATTATAAACATGTAACACCTAACAATAGAATGTTCTTGATCTCATGGCAGCAGTTATCTGTGCAAACAAAACTCTCGGCAAGTTTTCGGCGTTAGATGCAAAACTTTGTACATGTAAATGGCAAGCCACGGTCAGTGTACGAGTTTACGTATAGCCTACTTTACAGTACATGGCCCGGATGCAATGCTAGTCGGCTTGCACTCACGGTCACTGCATATCACCAACAGGGTCAGAAATTACTTTTTCAATTTCGGGGGCTACTTTGAAGAAAAATCGCCCCCTAAAACTATTTTCTGGGGCTACGTGAGAGGTTCCGGGTGGCTACTTTAATAAACATTAATTTGTTCAAAATAACCCTCAAAGTAGCTATAAAATCGCATGAATTGTATAATCCACTGTGGTAGTCACGTTAAATGAGCCCTTCATTAGGAGGGGGTAGGAAATTTGTCTTTTGCCCAGAGGCTGGGTGATTGGAAGCACAGCCTGCGGAGGGTGGACAATGGCTTCCAGGCATCATGTCGTCATCTCGTTAGGCTGCAACCTTCAATGTTACACTATGAATCGCAACGGGCAAAACAATGGACTTTATTATTTCTTGTCATGTTCGAATACTTTCTCGATTTTGGGTATTATTTTTCAGAAAAAATTGCCCCTCTCAATCATTTTGGGTGATATTTCAGAGTGCTACTCAATAATTATAGTAATGATAAAAAACAGGGTGACTCTGCCTACAGTGTTAGGTGTAGCTGCATGGGTTGCAATCCTGGGAACAAGAAATGCCCTCTCAACTTTTGGGAACTTAGGCCATGCATGCCCCCCCCCCACCTATTTAGAGCAAGACGCCTCTCCTGCGTATCGAGCTAGCTACAGGCTGTAAATGGCTTTTTTGCTGCAAGTTTTAATCATGATGTTAGCAGTGACCTCACCTGTGGAGTGGGGCCGAGAGGAATAAGGACTGCTACTGCTGCTTGTGTTATTTAAGGATATTGCAGCCTAGACACATCCCAAACCTAGATACTCCCAAATCTAACCAATTACTTCTTAGGTCCGCTCTGTGAAATTTTCACTCAAATTCAATATATTCTAGTTTCTGAAGTGCCAGTAACATGTCCATGTGCTAATCCTCTCATATTGTACATGTCTTGGAGGTGACAAGTAGGGGAAGTGGATAGCGACGATCACAAATCAAGTTTGAAAACGTTGTATCTAACTACGGCAGGATATGCAGCCTAGACACTCCCAAACCTAGATACTCCCAAATCTAACCAATTACTTCTTAGGTCCGCTCTGTGAGATTTTCCACTCAAAATCAGTATATTCTGGTTTCTGGAGTGCCAGTAACATGTCCATGTGCTAATCCTCTCATATTGTACATGTCTTGGAGGTGACAAGTGAGGAATGGATAGCTACGATCACAAAATCAAGCTTGAAAAACGGTATCCTAACTACACACTGTAGCATAGGCAAATTTAACATTAGGCCACCCGAGCAATCTTCCGAAATTTGTGGTCATAATTTCATTAATTGGGTGTTTTTAAGTTTGATTTGGCACAAATCAGCTTGTATCCTGCTCTCATACCTTCTTGCAAGGTATTCTAACAATTTAACATGATTCGGCCGTGTTACGATTAAAATGAATGCTAAGAAATCCCAACTAAACTTGAGAAATTTCCTGCAAAACACTGTTGTTTCTGGTGAATTGGGTATTCAATGACTCGACAGTCGATCGCGATCGATCCGAGCGGCCACCGCTGCGTCGCTTGCGATGTGTACGCAGGTACATGGTTATATAATGGGTGGTGCAGTGGGAGTTCAATGCAGTACCCAATGTGTGTGACTCCACTGGAAGATTTTAATCGATGTACGTGATTTATAATGAAAAGTGGTCTTACTAAACGATCGTGATTCACAGAAATCATAAACATTTTCCATTGGTATTTAGCGCGAAATCACAATCGCTTTTTTGCTTGTACATCCCAATGCCAAATGAAGAATTTTTCAGGGGCGATTTTCCCAATATTTGATATTTTTTTCGCCCCCCTTAATGTGATTTTGAGAGCTCTTTTTTAACTTTCGGGGGCGGATTTGCCCTCCGCCCCCGTGTTTCTCGGACGCGATCACAACCGTGCATAGCTTTGGAGATTCGGAAAAAAGAAGAAATGAAAACGATGTTTTCGTGAATTTTAATATGGAATTAATGGATGGTTAAATGGCATTACCAGCAGCAAGATGTTGCCGCGTGATTGCCCTTTTCAAATTGATTGGATTATTTGTGCACTTTCCAAGGAATTTTCCATAAATTAATTTATTTTTTCTTTTCGAGCAGAATCATGCCTTTCCGCGTTTTAACCTCAATATAACAGAATTCTGCGATTTTTTTTTTTTTGAGGATTTTCGCGATGCGGAAAATCATTGACACTACCCTAGTGGAATAGTCCACAATAGAATTTGACGGCGATCGGATCTCAGCACATTGCACGAGGTTTGCAGGCCATAATCGTTCAAAGTTGCAGGACATGGGAGAAAAAAATACTAGCAGCCAAGACAGTATGCACACCAGCATGTGGGTGTAATTGATGGGAGAAACTAGTGCTTCTCGTTGACATTTCACAGAACTGGCACAGGTACAATTCTATCATGACCATGTGCTCTGGTATCAAATCACTGTAAAATAACGTAGTAAACAACAGCAATCTGAGTCTTTTCCAAATAACATCACATGGTGGAACAAGACATGTAAATGGGTAATATTAATACTTTTCATGAATTTCACCAAAGTCTGAGCACATTATTCATGAGGTGTCTCCAGCAGTGGATTTTAGTTTTTAGGCTGAACTGGGCTCATGTAACAAATTCAACAGCAGGTGCCTAAACCTCTGGAATTAATGGTAATATTTATTTAGATTTTGTACATTCTTCCTGCAAAATACATTGTGCCATATATGGACAACATAAAAAGGATCAGAAAAAAAAATGCCGATTTGAAAAGATGTGCCTTTCGGTGGGGTATGGTACCTTTTTCCGTGCTGTAGGATTTGAAAATAGTCTCAGATACCAGGGTATTTAGGTCTAATGACCAAAACCACAATATATAGGCTCATAGGAGTGCATGAGTTAATTGTAAGGGCCGCTAGTGTAATGTCATTACCACAGGGCAGTCATGAGGTTTTAGTTAATTAAGTAAAGTTAGTTCGTAGCCGGCTCGCCGCCCATGGGCAGCTTGAACTTCATGGGGAAACTTGTGCGAATAATGGCTGGAAGATAAGGTCCCTCTTAGATTTTGAAAATCCCTCCCGAAAATTATGTCTTGGCGCTAACACTGGTATGTTCCCTGTGATGGGTACATAACCTGTTTTTCCGTGGGTCAGAATGAACTGAGGTCAATAGGAGTCTGAAAATTCTTTTAAACACAAGTCCAGAACGCTATGATCGATCCAGTTGAATTTTGGTGTGTACCTTTCGTATCAAGGGTGCGGGAACCTAATATTGTCTTTGAAAAAGAATGCCCCATTTCAATGCAATCCGGTGGATTTTCTGTTCATCTGATTGCCAAAGACGACCAAAATTACAACAAAACTTTGTTTTAGACCCTAGTTTGATCTCAACAGAGTTTCTATTGGGACACAAAATGGTAAAAATAAAGGCAGGTGTGCTCCTATTGGGGCACGAGTTCCGTTAAAATAAATATGGTAGTACTGAGTGAATTACTTCTTTCAGCATTTGTATGGGTCGTTTCCTCCCATGACAGGTCAACTTAGATGTTCCTCTATGAACATTGTCACATGAATTCTAGGATATGGGTGCTCTAATTTCATTCGCCCTGCTGACGCAATGAATATCGGTGAATGATGAATTGTTTGCTTTGAAATCCAGCTGATCACGGACCAGCGTACAGTTCATTGTAATATTATAACCTGGTCCGGTCACTCAGATGGCCCACACTGCTGATGTACTGCATGGGCGACAATAGTAACTGGAAAGATGAAAATTGAGCCACAGAACGAGGCTTTGCTTCAAAAAAAAAATTTTTTGCAAACTTGTAATGTGAGAGCATCATTACATCATTTTGGGTGAGACTTGGACAGGAGAGACTCTAGGCACTGCCCCCAGCTAGTGTTGTACTGATTGTGAGTGTGAGAGACCCATTATGGTTGGTGCGAGTGGTGACATGGAAACAGTACCCTCAAAATCTCCCAGATCACTGGAATTTAGCACAGCCCAGGATATTGAGTGCAGTTGCACTCCACCTACCCAGCTCACCCCAGCCCCCTCAAACCAAATTAAAAAAGGCAAATCACCCCCTTCACCACAGTGATTCGCACCCCTGGGCTGGTGTGCATGTCATCCACTTGTGTATGTGTAGTTACAAAATCAGGACCGAGGACTGGTCTATTGACAGTATCCAGTAGATGAAGCTCTTGAATTAATGAATTATGTTCTCTCTGGCAGTGCCTGCTATGGTGTCCTGCGGTTTATCATGGAGAGCGGTGCCAAGGGATGTGAGGGGGCGTCTCCGGCAAGCTCAGGGGTCAGAGGGCCAAGTCCATGAAGTTCGTGGATGGGCTCATGATCCACAGCGGTAACCCTGTGCGGGACTACGTTGACACTGCCATGAAGACACGTCATGCGTGAGTTTGCCAGGGTAGTGGCTTGTAGGCGTCGATGGCACTGAAGAGACATGATGGCAAAGAAGGAAGGTTTTAGCTTGAAAGCCACAGCCGCAAAACGTTTCCGCAATCCATTACGCTGTGACCCTGGTTCAACCCTGGTGTTCATTCCTTACCCTGGTTCAACCCTGGTTTTCTCCTTGCCAGCGAGGTCCCCACTCTAACAGCTTACACCACACTCTAACATTCATTATGCTGGCTGGGTGGGGAGGTGGGGACACTGGGACCCTTGGTCCTGGGGTTTAAACCCATAACCTGGTGTTTCATTACTGCCAGCGAGAGGTCCCCACTATAACAGTAACCCCAACTACCAATCCATTATGTCGGGACCTCTGGTTCAACCCCATGGTGTTCCATCCTTGCCATGAAAGATATTATTAAATCAAACTACAACCCATATTGCTGGACCCTGGTTAAACCTCTGGTTTGTTCACTGTTCATTCCGGACTGGTTCAACCCTGGTGTTCATTCCTGCTCAGCAAGGAATCACACTACAATTCCATGGGCTGTGACATTGGTAACCATGGTGTCATTCTTTTGCCAACAAGGTACATCCACTACAAATCACATTATGCTGGACCCATGGTTCCAAACCCCGGTGTCATTCTTGCCGGCAGGTCACCCCCACTCCCACTCTTATAGTGACCCACACTACCAATCCATTTTGCTGTGACCTTGGTTCAACCCTAGGTGTTCATTTCTTGCCAGAAGGGGTCCCACAATCTTAGTCACCCCACTACCAATCCATTAGCTGGAAACCCTGGTTCAACCCTGGGGTCATTCCTTGCAAGCACGGGTCAACCACTCTAACAGTACACCACACTACCAATCCATTATGCTGTGACCTTGGTTCAACCCTGGTGTTCATTCTTTGCCAGCAAGGTCCCCGCTCTTACAGATATACATCACACTACCAATCCATTATGCTGTGACCTTGGTTCAACCCTAGCATACTTTCTTTTGCTGTTGCAGAGGGTCCTGGGGATTCAAGGTCAAGATCATGTTGCGTTGCGACCAGCAGGGCAAGCAGGGACAAGAAGCCTCGGCCTGACGCAGTCGCACGTGGAGAACTACAAAGGAGAGGCGCCCGTGGCCCAGCCTACTCCGGAGCAGAAGGGAGCCAAGCATGTGGACATGTTACTCAGGCAGCGCAGGAGGACCAGCCCCCACCCCCTCAGCAACAGCAGCAGCAGCATGTGGGCCCCAGTACCCACAGCAATGCCACACCAGGCTGTACCTCAAGGGGACCACCCTTGTAAAAACAGGGTAGAAAAAACTCTGCTCTTCCTAAGCATTATTTAGGGCATGGTAGATAGGCCCTTAGTAATGAGCCTTCTTCCCCACAGTTACAGTTAAATGAACATTAACTATAATTCTCTTGTGTCAGATGGTTCATGGGGGGGGGGTACACTGGCAGCGGATTGCTAGCTAACAGTGTGCAGAACAATCTTCAAACTCTCGATGTCATGAAAACTACACATACTACCAGCACAAAGCTTTACAAAACCCCCCCCCCCTTGCAATGAATCAACAATGTTAACATTCAAAAAGATGGGATGGGAATTGGACTGTTTTCAAAGACAGTTTGTAAGATAGGCCGTAATGATAGAGGCTATGCGGGAGGAATCTCGTCTATACCTAGAGCATGCTCACTTACATCCTGGTAAAAATAGGTCAGTTTCCAAGAGAAACTGGAAAATAATTTTTTACCAACTTAATTTACAAAGTGGTTAGAACAGGTCACCCACCCTGGATAATCCTCGTTCAGTCATGTCATAGACGTTGGGAAAATAATTCTTGTTGCCTTGAATCGCTCAGTTCTCAGTATGAGT
Organism: Sclerodactyla briareus; assembly: GCA_026419785.1. Classification (NCBI taxonomy): domain Eukaryota; kingdom Metazoa; phylum Echinodermata; class Holothuroidea; order Dendrochirotida; family Sclerodactylidae; genus Sclerodactyla; species Sclerodactyla briareus. The sequence continues at coordinate 241,895 of JAODTK010002577.1, forward strand.
GCATGCTACCCCTCCTCCCCTCATACCACAGGTACTGACAGGGGCGTTGTTTCATTCTGTGTACTTGGTAAAGAATCAGTGACTGTCTGGGGAAAAATTGGTTAGGGGTGAATGAGGATTTACAGCAACAAATTGAATTAATATGCTAGCACTCTTCTGGGTGAGGTTAGTCTGAAAACCTGATTAACACGAATAAAGGCAACAAAATATGGTCGTGGGCTAAATAATTCATTCAGGGTTGGTCATATCACTCATATTGGTTATCCATCATTTCGGAGTTTTGTTCAAAGTTAACAGGCAAAGTCTCCAGCGAGGAGTTCACACCGAATGAAGAAAAAAAAATCATGGTTTATATCTTCCAGCATCAGATGTTGATACAAGCTAATTAGGTTTATATTGAAAATGTGCACTCCTGATAAGAAATTAAAGCATACATAACTCACTCAATGGTGAGATGAACAGGCTGGTCTTGAGAATAGTGACAACCCGGTCAGTAAGGTATGCTCTCCGTCGGCCATGGTGATCGTATTGTTTTTTTGGTAGCTTCTTATTTTTTCCTCAAGTCTGGGAAGGATCTTGTGAACACTATAGGTCCAGAATGCCTGGTCTGAAATTTTATATGCAACTTCCTTCTGGGATAACATGAACCCTATTGTTCCTAGTGTAGACTGAGGGTCATTTTTGTCTTGCCCCTGATGGAGTTAAGGGAGAGACTGTTGAACACTTTAGCATGTGTGTGTACTTCTCGCACTTGTTCCTTCAGCAGTTTCCCTCCAGAACCATGATTCAGATTTAGATGAAATTTGTATGTGATACAGGGTTGGGGTGAACATGATCTGATGAGATTTTGGACACTGAACGTCACCAATTAGACATGGTTATAGCTATTTTATGTATTCATTGTCGTCTTGTGCAGACAAATCATAGGGAGTTATGGGGAGTAGAACAGCAGTAGGTAAGACATCACATGCATGAACTGATCGGATTTTTAGCATTAAAAATATGCGCATTGAATGGTCTAATTTGCCTGAAACTATGTGTTGGATTCCAGATCTAGGGAATATGATCGACCCCCTGTCCCAAAGAATTCAACCATGAGTTCAGGGTCACTGGAAGTCATTTATTGTGTCCTAGTGCCCGGGTTTATACAAATTTTGGAAGATTGAACGATTTGCACAAAACCAGGTGGATGTTGTCTGCCCTCAATCCTGAGTAATTATATCCCTGTGTCAGTGTCCGGAGATATGGTTTCGTGTGTAGCTGCTGCCCCCCCACCGCCGGAAACTAGCCGTAGCATAATAACTCTCCAATGCCTCGACTGATCTGAAAATTGGTACAAATGGGACAAAAGTTGGTACGAATAAACATGAAGTTGATTTCAAGGTCACCAGAGGTCAAATCTGTGTTTTTTCACAATTTTCTAAAACCTCTGCAGATTTGAAAAAAACTTGGTGGATGTGATCGTGTTGGTCTTTAACAACATGAAGGTCATTTCAAGGTCACAGTGCGGGTCAAATCTGCATAAATCATGCAATTTTTTTCAACTTTGTCGTATTTAAACAAAACTGCGAAGTGGAATCGACTGTAGTGATCTGAAAAGTTGAACAGGGCATTTCAGAGTCACTGGAGGTCAAATGAAAAGAATTTCATGTGTTTCTCTAAACGAGGTCCACAAAGGCTGCTTCTGTTGGGATATACCATGTCGGCGGTTATGTACCCGCCTTCACATGTCTAGTTTAAAATGTAATTTGAGGTCATGGGAGATCATTTTGTGTGTCTAATATGCATAATACATGCACAATTCTTGTTTATTTTGAATGGAAGAGTTGGGACTATAGAAATAGTAGTGTTGGTAAGATGATGGATAAATTTAGTAACTTATATTTCTTTCTCTTCTGCAGGAAGCACTTGTGATGTCTGAAGAGTCTATGAGCTGACTCGATGAAGGAAAAACCCACCCGTGGGAGAATGACTTGAAAATGAGAACAATTGAAGGGAAAAAAAACTTGAAAAGTGATATTTCATGTCAGAGGTGAAGTCAGAAATAAAATCAAAAACTGAATTATTCTCTCACTTTTCATGCAATTCTTATGATTGTATCTCCTGTTTAATACTGGGTTATGAGTGGATAGGTCAAAAGTTGACCTTTAATATACCATACCATTATCCTCTCATAATCTGTGAATCTTATTGCATGACTAGCCGTTTGAGAACCCACTCGTGATTCCTTGCCAGAGGCCTAAAAAATTTACGCTGGCATTTGCTGTGGTTTGTGTCCTTCAGATGCCTGGGACTGCTTGCTATCTTACACCCATACTTGGTTGTTCCCATGGTGAGTACATGGGACCCATTGTGTTGGGGTTGGGTCAGAAGGCATCTGAATCAAGATTGTTGTCCTGATCTTTGTTTCTTGGTGGGTTTGGGTGTTTTAGCCAGTTCTTCCTTGTGAACACAGTGACTTGACTTGTCACATGCATTTCCCACTCTGGATAAGAAAGTACCGAACAAATTGGACGGATTGTTAGTCTTCATCATGTTCACGAGGATTTCAGTTTGACCTCAGATAACCTCTGACCTGACCCCAAAATGATAAGGATGGATGTACTCATCCAACGCTACCAAGTACAAGTTTTCTCGACTCGGACATGAACAAGTTGTCATGTTCATAACCCAAGTATCACAGATACACAACTGTCCTGACTTCATAGGAAGGAATTGAAAAATGGATGGCGATAGTTCCTACTGCACGTAGGTTGGGCATATGGAGTAAATGATCACCATCGGTTTTTGTATCGTATGAATTTTTGGTTCAAGGACAGACTTAGTGATAACTTTGTTGGTGTGTTGTCTGATCCGCATGTTACGTTTGGATAATCTCCTGAACCATGAACGACTGTCATGCTGATGAAACTTTTTGTGGAGGCGTACGGTGAAGAGTTGTCGATGTGAATCCACTTTTCGTCCCAAATGACCGTCTCATTTGAATGGAAGTTTGCATATTTAATGAAAAAATTGGCAGGAAGCTTGTGTAGAGGATAAATCTTGTTCTTTAGATGCATTGGTGATGCAGTTCAGCAGATTACAAATTATGAGTATAGATGACTGATTAGCTTCCCCAGCATTGTAGTAAGGCGGTCAACTTGCATACTTTGTGCGATTTTTTAACAGTCTGTTGGATTATCATGATGAAAAACTTGGTGGCCCCCTGGGAGATGGTTCTACTTATAGTCCCGATAAATTTTGCAGAGTAGAGTAGTAACACAAGGTCACCAGAGGTCATATAATGTGACTAATTTGCATTTAAGTAGCACAATTTGCATAATCTATGCAAAATTTGAAGTTGGTTGGACTTTCCCATGAAAATGAAACTTTATGGAGATGGTACACCTTCAATCCCCATCAATTTGACAACAGTGTCAAGGTCACTGAAGGTCAATTAATGTGACTGATTTGCATAACTATCAATTTTTCAGTTTTGTTAGAAAAAGACAACGACGAAATGGAGTGCGGTTCGGCGTGTTTCGTAGGATTTGTCCATGGTGAGGTTTTTATTTGGGGTGGATCAAACCACATCGATGACGAGGTCAAGAGGTGAATGATGATCTTGAAAAATGTGACTATTTTATGAGTTGTTATAGGATCAAAGAAATAAAAACTGTCATTTTGGATATGGATAGAGCTATGTGTGACTTAAGACGAAACCAATCTTTGATTCAATCTGACACCTGGTCTCCAAGTTGTGAGGGGTCAAAGGGTCGTTTTGATATCAATTTGGGAGATAGCATGGTGTGTTGTATCTGTTTTACATAATACTTTCAGGGCTTGGTGCTCCACTTGGAACGCAAGCATTTCCATTAAACAACCGTCATTGCCTTTGATTGAGTCCTGTAGATATTGTTGCGCGTTTATAATTCAAAATTTATACTCTATTATGTCATCAAGGGTCATTCAAAGTCAAACAAAACTGCCAATTAATAACACTTCTGCAATAACGTCTGGTGACTGTGTGCGATATGGCTGAAATTTTGGGGACATGCTGCCTATTATCAAGGGTAACATTTTTCATAAAACTGTTATGTCATCAAAGGTCATTCAAGGTCATCGCATTGGACCAAAAACTGCCAAATAGATTTTCCTGAAACCAACCTCTAAAGACTTGGTGCGATATGGCTTATGTTTTGAGACATGGTGCTTATTTGTAACGGGAATATTTCATAAAAAAAACTTATGTTAGCAAAAGTCAATCATCAGGCCAATTATCAGAATCCTAATTGTGAGAAGTACTGAAATGAGTGAAATATCCCCTACCGAACTCCATAAAAATTTTGGGGACGATATATCCACCTCTACTTCAGCACCTTGAGCTACAGAGAACCTCAGGCCTAGTATATTCCTCCACCACTACATCTGGGAATCCCCAGGAGGAGATTTGTTACTTGTCCTGTACACTTCCCCCTGCCTCTATTGAACCCCCCCCCCCCCCCTCCTCTGAACAATTAGTGCTGGCCCAGAAAAATTTACAATGGATTGGTGCTGTTTCATTATTACCTTGAGACAGGCCTTAAAGCAGCATGGTTAAGATTAGGCCTACACATTATTTGGATTTTTCAGCTACGGGTTAGGGGAGGGATAGGGGGACTGAAATAGACTATGTAGTTATATATAGGGGGGAGCCTAATTGTTGCTTGGTGTACATATTCATAAACTTCAACTGCTAACACGATACACAGACTACGAATGGCATTTCCCGGCCTTTATTTGTTGTGCTGTATTCTTGATGTTGAGAGCTGTAGCAGTTATCAGTTGTTATGGGAATATGCTAATATGAATATCACAACTATTCAAATGAAGTGCAATTATAAAAATATAAAAAGCTTGCCAATCACCTTCCCTCCCCCCCCCCCCAAGACAGAATGCTGTAGGCCCAGTTACAACATTTAACCAGTAAGGTGTGTGTTAAGGCAAGGTTATTGTGGAACCTATTACTACAATTTACAACTGAGAAAATACTCTGGTGGGCATGGATTACCTTTACTCTCTGACATTTTTAACATAGACTGGCTGTCACTAGAGGTCATTCAGTGTGTCTATTTTGAATAGTTTATTCAAATTTCAAAGTTTGTTCGAGCTTCATGGGTATGGTCTACCTTTAGTGCCCCAAAATTTTAAAACATCGACTCGAGTCATGGGGTTATTCAATGTGTATAATTTTTCGTCATTCATGCGAACATTCAAGTGTGGAGTTCATGGAAAACGTTTATTACAAGTGTGGGCCACCATTGCTGAGGAAAATGGGTCAATGGAAGTCGAGTATTGTGTCTAATTCGCATAATTTAGGAAATTTTAGTCACATTTCCACACAACGTATACTCCTTTGGTAGACATGGTCAATAATCAGTCCTTATGAATTTTAAATTGGTCACTGATTAATAGGCTGTTCCTGTTGAATGCTAATACCAAAACCTGATAGCGACAGATAGAATGACTTATTTATGGAAGAAACCACTGATCGGCACACCAGCGCGACCTGGGGGTGATCGCTTTTGTGTCACCCAGGGTCTACTAAGGGCTCATACTCGACATGTAGTATGGCATGGCCGATTCCCATTATTTTGGGTCAGTTCAGTAACTAGTCACTTGAGTTAACAGCAGTAGAGGTGAAATCCCAGTTTGAGCAGTGGGGGATGCTGCCATACAAATTCTCAAGAGATTATTGGCAAACACTCGGGCAAGTGTTGCAGTGGTGCATTCACCAGGGTAGTCTAACACGTGGGCACATGGCCCAACTGAGCCCTCACTTAGCTATGTAGTAAAAGTGATATTTGATTATGTTACCATTAAAATGTAACGTGAGGTTCCTACTCAGCTACGGTTAGGGAGGGATAGGGGGACTGAAATAGACTATGTAGTTATATATAGGGGGGAGCCATAATGTGCTTGGTGTACATATTCATAAACTTCAACTGCTAACACGATACACAGACTACGAATGGCATTGCTTTATTGTTGCTGTATTCTTGATGTTGAGAGCTGTAGCAGTTACAGTTGTTATGGGAATATGCTAATATGAATATCACAACTATTCAAATGAAGTGCAATTATAAAAATATAAAAAAGCTTGCCAATCACCTTCCCTCCCCCCCCCCCCCAAGACATCTCTATGTTTCGACTATGTCCCGATCGCGACGTCGCTATGTTCCGACGTCTCTATGTTCGACAATAGTGTACTTTGGCACCGCCATATAATGTACTTTGGTACCGAACAAGATGTACTTTGGTGCCAACAAAATGTACTTTGGTACCGATATGAAATGTTTCGGCACCAAAGTACTTTTACTGATGGTAACATCGGGACCAAAGTACATTTCGTCGGAACATGGAGATGTCGGAACATAGAGATGTAACACAAAGTTATTGAACTTAAAAGTTGTGAGTCTGAGACCTTGTGTCATGTGTATTGCACAATATCACAAAAACTATTGCGCAATAGTTCATCACGTACCTGAACAATTCCTTATGTATCCTGTTTTTTGTTATATTCGAAAAAAAACTTGTCAGGAGCACGTCCACTAACTCCAGTCGCTACTTTAGGAAGTTCGGACCAGAATCAAGTTCCAGTGCAGCCCTGCTGCTGACCCCAAAACACCCACATACTAGTTATGATGTCCTCCAGTTAGGGCGAGGTATTGTGGTTCATGCCGGAATTGGACAAGCTACCAAGACTATCCATCAATCCAGGCAACAGGATCTCTCATGAGAAAGGAGAATACAAATTTCTCGTCTGCTTGATTAGTCCAAGCAACTCTGACTTATCGCGTTCACAGGGTTTCAGACCCTGACCCGACCCCATACAAGTATGACTTGATCTATTCGGTGGGGTGTGTTTATCGTGTTCACAGCCAGGTTCATTTCCCCTCTCTCTATGCTACGTACTGCTCTGTAAAAGGCACACATCCTGAGGGGGAGGCTATATACACCCCACCCACATTTTGCTCCTGTTGACTTGATATTTCACACAGTATTACTAGTGTCCAGGCCCTCGGCCCCTCTTTTCCACATGGATGTGCTTACTGCTTGCTATGATACTTCAAGTTTCTAGCTAACAGAAATAATAATCCCTCAAGACTTGAGAAAATAATTGACCATCAAACATATACTAGTGTACAGACTTCCATGCGTCAAGCATCAATGATGATAGTGTTCGCAGGGTTGTGCACGTCCAAAGAATAGCTTTGGATCATCAATGTCACACATCCTAGGTTGGCCGATTACAGGGCTTGATATTCAACACAGCATGATATCAACACCACGGCAAAGGAAGAAGATGGGAGATGACTGGTGAAACCACTAGTCCTCAGGGATCGAAATAACAGAACAGAGGGGCTCTGATCACTTTCTCGCCTTCTGCATTGAGGAATGAGAAAATCAACCCCAGAGACTATAAACCTAGGTCACATGCTAAATACATATGTCATTCTGCCAACAAAACATCGAAATGGTGCTTGCTGCATTTCTTAAGTTGTTAGGCCCCTCCTAAATGTAGACCAACTTACTGCGACCCCAGGGGCTATTTGCCCCCTAAAAATAGCCTCCTAGTTCATACAATGTCAGTAGGACCTTGGGTTATTGATGCATATGAGGGGCCCCGCTTTCATGAACCCTGCTATCTTCACCCCAAACCTGCCGTAGATTATTGCAGCATACAGGAGAGGTAATAGAGAAAAGAGAAGAAGCACTACTTTCCATATTATTCCTAATGGAATAATTGTCTTTCCCCCTTGTTTTCCATTTGATGAGAGATTCATTCATTCAATGCCAAAAGTCCTTTAAAGAACCTCCCTAATTCACAACACTCGTCAAACTAGACCTTGGAATTCCTAGATAGAGCACACATTTCAATGTTAAACATATTGTTAAATGAGTACATGCCTAGAAGAGGTTATTTGTCAATAATGGTTCACTTATACAGCCAAATTTTGTCCCGATAATATGTATAACCCTTAAATAGTTACTTCACCTTTTTCAGTGTAATAGGCAAAACTAAAATAGGCCGAAACCACTCAGACTCAACAGACTCAGTTCGTCGGTCTGTGGAGTGTTCAAGAACTGATACAAGGCCCATCATCAAAGGTTAAGGACTACCATAATACAGAGGAAGGCCAACAGAGTTCATCAGTTCAAACCCTTTCTTCTGTGATATTCTGCTGCCAAAGTTATGGGGACATCTCTATGTTCCGACGCCTCTATGTTTCGACGTACCCATATTCCGAAGTCTCTATGTCCAGGCATCCCTGTACTATGACATCTCTATGTTTCGACTATGTCCCGATCGCGACGTCGCTATGTTCCGACGTCTCTATGTTCGACAATAGTGTACTTTGGCACCGCCATATAATGTACTTTGGTACCGACAAGATGTACTTTGGTGCCAACAAAATGTACTTTGGTACCGATATGAAATGTTTCGGCACCAAAGTACTTTTACTGATGGTAACATCGGGACCAAAGTACATTTCGTCGAAACATGGAGATGTCGGAACAAGCGATGTAACCCCAACGTTATTGAACTTAAAAAGTTGTGAGTCTGAGACCTTGTGTCATGTGTATGCACAATATCACAAAAAACTATGCACAGCAATAGTAATCACGTACCCGCGACAATTCCTTATGTACCTGTTTTTTGTTATATTCGAAAAAAAACTTGTCTGTGTTGAGGGTCTCAAGATGTTTTTCTCCACAGGAATTAATGGCGTGTCATATAAACTCATCATAGTGAACCTTGCTTGTAACCAATTGATTCTTCATTGACGAATTATCATTCAGATTTCAAAAGGAAAATTGCTGGGTTTACCACTGTGATGTCCCTCTTCATTGTGGAATGTTATGTTGCACGGTATTTATAGAAATCGGTGCTTCAATGTCTTGAAGACCTGTAACTCTGCAATAACATGCCATATCAAGATGGAGTTCAGATCTATAGGTTCAGATTTCCTTTCTCTTAATATGCTCCTTGCAAAAAATCTACTGATTCTTCCAAAGAAGTGCAGCCCTTCACCTGGATACAGCAATGTCTTTATTCAAAGGCCATGGTCATGTAACAAATTTACTTTAAACTAGCACAGGTGAAAAGAGGATATATGAAAACCCCACACCCCAAATTCGGAGGTTCTAGCATGTTGCTCTGTTTAGGTATTTTCATTATTCTGGGGGGAACGATGCTAAGTCTGCCCATAGACCCTACACAGTAAATGCTGCATTCTTGTGCCATGATTACAGAAATATTGGAATCGGCTGAAATTTGGTGTTTCGGCTGCTAAGATGTAATACATAAAAGGTACCATAAGTCATAGTTACATGACATTGGCCTTTCAGATAACGAATAAGCAGTGTTTGGCAACACACCAGTACAATTATGGCTGCGAATGATAAAATCTTCTAGAATCTCACAATACCCGGTCAATAATGGACAGTACAGTTTGCCAGAGAGATTTCAAGCTCATGCTCAAGATAGCAGCAGCAGAGTGCTTTGAAACTGCCATACATGAAAAGGGCATTCATTTCAATCTCAGGTGGAGTTTCAGTTCATTTATGATTCATTTACATTGAAGGACAACTGCAGGGCGAATTATAAAGAGGCTAATATATCAGCTGGAGGAAACTGAATGTGTCTATCCAAACCTGAAGTTCATGGGACTTTCCGTTACAGAGTTACAGTTCTTCGAAGTTTGTGCATGTGTATTGCACAAGATCGAAAAGCATCCCATCATGCAATAATAAATAATGTCATAAGTGCACAACCCTGCAAACAACCTTTGTTTTCTATTGAAATTCAAGAAATATTTTCACTTCGAAAAGCATTTAGGCTCTGGGAGAGGATTGCTGTAGTGATTTGGTAGGTTACTTTGGTGCGAAAAAGACAACAGAACTTCTGATAAATGTTGATTTATTCAACGAAATGAAACAATGAAATACATCACATAACTTCCCGGGTTGTCGGAGTGTGACGTCATGCGTTATTGCGCAAGTGGAATTCTCCCCAATTTATCGCATTATGACACAAAAATTTGAAGAAAACCTACTCAACCTAGGAAACATCGTATTGAAATGGGGTTCGGACCTCTACATACAGTTTGAGTTCCCATTTTCTATGAATACTCTGTTGTTGATCCAACCCTGCAGGGTCCTTTAACCAGACAATTAACCTGTAACAACATTGCTGAATAGTGGATAGTCCCATTTGCATGAATGAAACAACAGCAAAAATATTGCCAATTGCAAATTGGAATTTCCATAGTGACATATAGTGGGGATATATCGCATCATTGTCGAATTGCAAGAAGACGTGTTTTCGTTGTGGCGTCATGCGGATGGCGCCGAAGCTGTTCCCAGTTGGCATCAGAGATTGTGAGAATGCCCTTTCCAAATAACGAAAACTGTCTCTATTTAGTTCCACCAGGGTAGTGTTAATATTGCACAACTGTTCCGATGCAGTGGACCTACACCCTGGGCTGCCCGCATCCACTTTTCTCTATAGTGGTCATATATACAGCTGTTTCATCAACATATTGTTGACAACTTTAGTATTTTAGGTTGTTCCCTATAAGTTGTATATATGTAAGTCCACCTTTTTATTAACTTCCTGGTATACTTAAGGAGTGCTTCAGTGAGATCTAACTTCAATATTCATATGCAGAGGCATAAATTAGGGGTGTCTGACACCCCCTGAGATAACAAAAAGTCTATTCCGGAGCGACAGAAAAGTTAGTATCTGATGAGTGCTCGAAGCCATTTCGTAGTTGGTATTCACTGTAGGCCAAGGGGGACCAATGTGGGTGAACAGGATTTGGCAAAGGTGGACAAAAAAAGGTTAACCACTATGACAAGATATCTCAAGTCAGAGTGGAATTGTTCACTTCATCCAGAGAATTGTAGTTTCTGGTCTTCCAGTGTGGCCATTCCCACAGGTCAAGTGCGTGCAAAGTGCTGACCTTATCCTCGTAAGACTATTGTTGTACCCTGTCACAGCCAATACCCACAGTTGACACAGACACTACTCCTTTCCACCGGCAAAGAGAATGTTTCGCTCCATCAAGCATTGCCGTTCATCCGTTCTGGCAATAGCAATCAAATAACTGCATGCATCAGCCATAGGAGAGTTAATGCCAGCAGGTTAGTAACATAGTTTCATAAAGTGTGACCATTCATGTTTCCTGTTATGCCAGCCACATAATCCACTGCATGCACATTGTGACCATCTGCTTAGAGGCAGGTTAGTTGTCCTCTCTACAAACTGAAGGCATCTCTGGCCTCTGTCTTTGACCTCTGACCACGTTACCCAGAGGTCAGAGGTCATAGAATCTGCAGGAGCTTCTTGAGCTCAATCATCAGCTGCCAATCACTCTTCTCCAGGTCCTCCCGGAAGTTAGTCCTTGACGGCGTCGATGGACTCCCGGCTGATCTGTGAACATAGAGAGTAGAATCAGATGAATGAGAAAATTAACTAGACAACTAACTGTCTGTGTTGGGGTATTAACTATAATCACTGAGGTTATTCAAAACACTAGGATAGACCCAAGGGGCTGTAGGTAATTGAACAAGTAACCATCAACACCTACCAACCAACTACAGCAATCCTCTCCATAGACTAAATACTTTTTGAAGTGAAAATAATGTGTGAATTTCAATAGAAAACAAAGATTGTTTGCAGGGTGTGCAAGTATGACATCATTTATTATTTCTGATGGGATGCTTGTCGATCTTGTGCAATACACATGCACAAACTTCAAAGGATTGTATCTCCGTAACGGAAAGTCGTACCAACTTAGGGTTGGACTGAGAGGGAATGAAGAATCAATCTTCAGAAATAAATGATATTTCAGAAAGAAAGGAAGATTATGCCTTTGATTCATCCCTCTCTTTCTCTGAAAGCTGAGAGTGGTGAAGGTTTCACCCATGGAGCTATAATAATAAACTAGTAAAATTGTCCCCCTGACGAGCTGAATCGAACGACAAACAATCGCATTTGTATCAGCAACACACAGTTTCTGTTAGTCTAACTTGGAATTGTTTGCAAGTTGCACGGTGGAGCAACATTGACGTGGAAAGTGCCAGTATGTGTACATAACATCAACGCAAGGAGTGCAGTTGTCTCTCAGACACAGTAGTGCGGGACACTTTTTCCTCTAGGCTATAAGTAGGGCTGCTGATGCCTAAAGTCAGTTATACGTGCCTCGCAAGTAGCAGCGGTGTACGCACAGGAGAGGGGGGGGGGGGGGGGGGTTTAGGGGACAATGCCCCCCATGACCCAAGTGATCAATAAATACCTCCATGACAAATCTCTACATACGCTACTGGCACGTAGACATGGCAAATTACAAAAACATGACTTATTGTTCACCTCTATATCCTACAAACCAGCATAGTTTCAGTATGTAAGCATTATTGTTGGATTACCGGGCTAGGTTTTATCACTGGAAGATGTTGTATTGTATGTACTCATTGGATAATACGCTCTAACCCTATCTGGAGATAATGATTTCTCCTACAATTACAAAGCTCCCCCATCTTGTATTGTATGCACTCATTGGATAATACACTCTAACCCTCTCTGGCTATTATGATTTCTCCTTCAATCACATAGCTCACCTATCGTGTATTGTATGTACTCATTGAATAATACGCTCTAACCCTCTCTGGCTATTATGATTTCTCCTTCAATCACATAGCTCACCTATCGTGTATTGTATGTACTCATGGATAATACACTCTAACCCTCTCTGGCTATTATGATTTCTCCTTCAATCACATAGCTCACCTATCGTGTATTGTATGTACTCATTGGATAAAACGCTCTAACCCTCTATGAAGATAATGATTTCTACTATAATCACAGAGCTCACCTATCATGTATTGTATGTACTCATTGGATAATACGCTCTAACCCTCTCTGGCTATAATGATTTCTCCTACAATCACAGAGCTCACCTATCGTGTATTGTATGTACTCATTGAATAATACGCTCTAACCATCTCTGGCTATAATGATTTCTCCTTCAATCACATAGCTCACCTATCATGTATTGTATGTAATCATTGGATAATACGCTCTAACCCTCTCTGGCTATAATGATTTCTCCTTCAATCACATAGCTCACCTATCATGTATTGTATGTACTCATTGGATAATACACTCTAACCATCTCTGGCTATAATGATTTCTCCTTCAATCACATAGCTCACCTATCATGTATTGTATGTACTCATTGGATAATACGCTCTAACCCTCTCTGAAGATAATGATTCCTCCCACAATCACATAGCTCACCTTGCTAATCAACAAATCGTTGAAGTCGAAATGCCTGCCATACATCTTAGGTGCGTCGCCCGATACATTATCAATTTTGACGCAGACCTCTTGGCCTTTGCGGGCAGAGTCCACTTGCTTGTGATTAGCCTCCACGCTGCTTATCACGCCTATTTCAAGATTCTGTGGGTGGAAAGGAAAAAGGGAAGATGAAATGTTATTTGATCCTCGATATAATGAGGTTTCTTGTGTTCACTGGGAATACTTTAACAACTAACCAGCTAATCGTATGCGACTATGCGTGTGTGCAATGATGTGTGGCGAACCACTAAGTGTTGTTAGGGAGGTGCGAGGTACATCAAGTACTGGAGTGGATTGCTCTCACTTAAACACAGCAGAGTATTAGTGTTTATGTGATTATGTTTACAGTGGAAGACAGTCAACATTACTCTATCTAAAAGTAATTGTGTAAGGAAGCAGGAATTCGTAGAACTCTACCTTTAGAACAGGAGCGCCAATGGTACAGTAGCACTGATCAATTTGTAGCAGTCTAGTGTGGCAAATGTACAATAGCTGAATATGCCCCATATAATGTACCATGGTTCAACTATGGTACCGACCAACATTGATGATCATCCAACCTAACCTGTAGGAGAAGACACCATTCAAATAGAACATCCAAAATTGAACCTAGTGCCTTTGACCCAACTTTCCGAGCACCCCATGCATATCATCATGATACTGACCAACTCATGTTAGACCCATTCAAACAAAATTACCTAAATTGATCCCTAGACGACTTTTGATCTTAAATTCTTTAGAATTAAAAGTTTAGGATAACCCTCACAAACGTCCATGAATATCATCCCATACGTACCATTGATCAATGATATTTTGAAACAACTACAATGATCATCCAATCCAATATGTGGAAGTAGTTGTTTTGTTCATATGGCCCTCACATTGATTATTTTCTTCCAAATAATAATAATATAATATATAATGATAATACACATAATAATAACAAATAATAATATATCCATAATACACATTCTGGGGACAAAAGAAAATAGGATGACCACCACTACACCAAACAAAGTGCTCATGTCAAACAAATTATTTCATTCATGTTAGCCTAATGAATAAAACCTGTCACAATTTATCTCTGTGAGGAAAACTTGTTATAATATCCCCCACTAAGCTCTATGTTGTTTACAAATGTTGCTTCAGATACTGTTAATAGGCTCAACACCGTTCAGCAACTTCAAGGATGCTAGTCAACCTTACAATTTTGGTCTTGCTTACAAAAAATTCAAATGATCAATCAACATCAACATATGTCACTGGTGCTGTGTATTATGAGTATTTTCACACCAACATGGTGACCTCAATGGACAGGTGGTAGACACACTCCCATTTGTACACTTCTCAATGAAAACAATCTTCTTAGGAAGACTAGACTTAATTTTGTGACCTTTGATTTGAGGACATTGAAGTTCCTCCTTTGAATAACTCTTTGTTGAAATGAGAAAAGAAAGTTATATATCGATATGTTTCTTCTATGGAGGCTTTGAAAGTTATACATACCTCTTTACTTGGTACTATGATCGGTGTTCCTTCCTTCACAATCCCCGCCTCCACCTGCACCCCCACGATGATAGGGTTTCTTGCATTGAAGACGTACTGAGGTTATGATCGGAGACCTACAGGGGAAGATGCATATGTTTGAACTCGTTCCTCTTGAGGGCTTTCAGCTCTCGAGGTGCTTCGTGAAGCTATCGAACAGGTGGTAAATGATGTCTGCTTGGAAGATCTTGATCCCGTCTCGGTCTGCCATTCTTGGGCGTCTCTCTCTATCTTGACATCAAAGGCGAGAATGACGGCATACCTGTGGCAAGAAGAGGGTTGGTGATGTAACAGCTGATGAAAAGGATAGGATTCAATCCCCATTCTCTCAATAAAACAATTGGCACCATAGCCCACGTGAATCTGCCAGCAGTGGTTGGTAGAGTTGAGTTATGGTCAGAGGTTACTTCGAAAATTCAGGTATGTGAAAAGTGGTTAATGCAAACCATCATATGGCATAGGATAAGGGGGGAGCAGTAATAATAGCAACAGACCATATCGCAAATACATTGAGGGTGTGCTCCATAAGGGATGATTATTTTTCTGATGAGTTAAGACAAGTTAGGAAAACATTTTCAAGAAAGCCTTATAGAGGTAGGCAAAAATCACATGTACATGAATTCCAACTTTGTTATTCAATATAATGAGCTAAACTGAAACTAACGTCTAACATGACAAACTCCAGACAAACATAGGAAGGAAGCATCAGGAAAAGAATGAGAAGACATACTTCTATACTATATGTAAACAAAAGCTATGTACACCCATATCACAATGCACTTCAACAGAACGCATCTATCCCACAATCCACTGCTGTGAGGCTAGTATTTTTAGTGTTAAACAGTTATTCACAATGACTAATTAAGCTTGGTATACCTAGCATATTATTTCATTCTTAGAAGCAAATGACATGATTTTTGCCAAACCAACTGCCTAAATATTTATTCACAAATAAGTGTTTGTATCTGTGTTTTCTGAATTATAATAACTAAACCGATTTATGGTGACTAATTTAAACTGAACTAGCTAGAAAACAAAATGTCACTTGTGAAGAGCAACTTCTACTATCTGCGATAAGATCTATAATGGTGACATTATTCTTCAATTTGATTTTCAAATAACCTTCTTCCTAGTTTGGTGTATATCCTTCCACTGGCCGACTGGTATGAGAGTAGAGTTCTGTGCAGCCAATTCAGAATGATTAACCTTTTACCCATGTTCCCCAACATCTTATGATTTAATACGTGGGAGTCCTGCCTACCAGTGCCCTCGGGGTCCAGTTGGCAGCACCCAGCTATCCCACCCACACCGATGCGATCGCATGAATATTTCTCTATCCATTCCATTTAATATAATTTGTCACGAGTGAGGCGTGCTATTAATTCCATGCTGCTGTTTTTCTTTCCTGTTCATTCCACATTTATCATGCTCTTTATAACTGGTAGAATCCAAAAATATGTTTCATGTCACGTCTATATTCCACCAACGTTTCCCCTGTATGGCTCAGACCTCGGGCTCTGCTGTCAATCAAATTGACAATTAACAACATTCCCCAGAACTGAGTTGAGAATAGTACTCCCAGGACGCTAACAGAAGGAGAGCGCTTGAACGGAAGGGGAGCGGTGAACTATTGGCTCACATGGGGTTAGTTACCCTTGTGTTAGCTAAAGGACAACTGCAGGATAAATTATAAAGAGGCTAAAATATAAGCCGGAGAGAAACTGAATGCGCAGTCAAACCCGAAGTTCTAATGTCTTCCGTTACGGAGTTACAGTCCTTTGAATTTTGTGCTTGTGTATTGTGCAACATCAAAAAAGCATCCCATCATGCAATGATAACTGATGCCATACTTGCACAACTCTGCAAACATTCTTTGTTTTCTACAGGAATTCACTCATTAATTTCACTTTGAAAAACATTTAGTCTATGGGAGAGGATTGCTGTAGGGGTTGGTAGGTGTTGATGGTTACTTTGGTGAGGAAAGACAACAGAACCTCAGCTGAATGTTGACTTATGCACAAATGAAAGAAAAAAACATGAAATACATACCATTATTTCCAGTGTTGCCCAAGTGTGACATCATGCGTTATTGTGCAATTGGGATTCTCCCCAATTCCTCTGCATAATGGACCAAACTTTGTAAGGCCAATACCTCCGCATAGGGACATCGTATTGAAATGTGGTTTGGACCTATAGTTTTCAGTTCTCTACAATATTACCTCTGCTGTATCCAAGCCTCAGTTGTCCTTTCAAAACTTACAGTCACCCTTTGTGCATATAGAAAATTGTTTAGTGTTAACCAACCCGAGGTTAGGCCCAAACCACGGTTTACCTAAAACTGGCTTCATGTACACAGACCATTATAATTGTAGCCACAACATGTTGAGGATAATGAACTTGTATGTATGAACATGCTGGTTGCCTATCCCTATAACCAAACGCAGAGCCCCAAACATGAGGGCAACATGTCATTTTTGCGCGAGATTCCCTCCTGTATAACCCAACGAGAATTCAGCCCTTGCAATATTGAATCGGTAAGGCTCATCCTACAGCCGTATGTTGCGACTCAATGGAATTTCCAACTGCAATCTCACAACTGGCTTTATCTGGCTTATCTTGCGACTCAATGGAATTTCCAACTGCAATCTCACAACTGGCTTTATCTGGCTTATCTTGCGACTCAATGGAATTTCCAACTGCAATCTCACAACTGGCTTTATCTGGCTTACTTTGCGACTCAATGGAATTTCTGACTGCAATCTCACAACTGGCTTTATCTGGCTTATCTTGCGACTCAATGGAATTTCCAACTGCAATCTCACAACTGGCTTTACTGGCTCATCTTGAACTAGAGTGAATGCTATTTCAGATAGGTCTCATTAGGTCTTGGGACAGCTGCAGGTACTCACTGGCTATCGTGTTCCAACTGGACTGAAGCTTTCATCACGTCTTTCTTATGGACGGGGCCGATATTGATGCCGGCATACTGTGGGTGAATGGGAAAGAATACATAGTATTCAATCACTGATTCCTGAAACTTCTAGAGACTACAACGAGAAGGAATTTCTCAATGGCAATATAGCCTGCCCTCCATAATTCCAAGGATTTTTTTCTTGCATTTTTTTTTTGGGGGGGGGGGGGTTCAAATAGCATTAACCATGGAATACAATGTTATTTTGCTTCAATATTGTGATTGCACTGAAGCTGACACACCAGTACATGACTGGTCATGAGTAATGAACTAACAATGATGTTTCAATGAATCGAGTTGATATCAAACAGCAGTAAAATATCTGTTTTATTCTGATTTTGATTAGATTTGATTTCTACGGGTTCAAAAAGCCAAGTAAGGCTCATCAAGGAACCCAGGCTGTATTGATCATGGGTGAGCACTGGCGATGACTTGAACATCATTATGCCAAGTAATATAGTAATACAAAGAAAATTATTGGATATAGCAGGGCAAACAAAGTCACAAATAAACATTTTGGTGACAGTCATTTCTCCTGGGTCAGATCTGAAGCCCCCATGAGATACAGGGCCTCTAGCACTGTAACAATCATCATATGACTTAAAACTGAACCCTCACGTCCTCCAACTTCATTACCAACTTTCACACTTGAAAATCCTTGTATCCTGACGAGAGTGAATTCTAATACATTGACAGGATCACCTTGACTAGTCATTCACTCACTGAGCTTCCTCATAGATCACTAAATCACCTCAGGATACCAGTCCAGTACAGGCAACAAATGTGAAATACAAGTTCTTCTTCTCTGCCTAAAAATTTCCCTGCAGGATATTTTTATCAACACGTTTCCCTCCTTTCATACCTCGGTGGTACTTTAAACATTCTGTCTGTGTCCCTGTTTGCCAGTCTTCCTTATATGTCTCTTAACAGGAAATGCCATAGGACATTTCTACAACCTCTACTTTCTAGTAGTACAAAAAGCCATAAGAAGACTCTAGTTAAAGAGATGCACACTTACTGGAATTTTTGAAGTCTTGAGGAATTCTAGCAGTGCCTCTAAGGAGCCCAGAGTAGAGGCCTGTACATAGACCCCCCTCTCTGCGAGCTTGATAGACTGCAGGGCCTGTACCAACATCTCCTCGACCTCTCCCTGAAATTCAGAGGGATAACAACACAAAAATAGTGGATATGATTTGGTATGGTAACAATGAGAGAATTGTTTAATTTAAATTGATTCAATATCTATGAGTCCAGGGAGCAGTGCTGTAAGGATCTGTTCCCCTACCTTGAAATGACTCAAGTGACTTAAACAAAACTGAGCGACTTTGAATAATCTTGCTAAGAACCATGAAACAAGTCAATGATGTCCAATTGACTTGTTTCATGCAACTTTCAAAGTTTGTCTGATTTTCCTCAAAGGTGGTGGATGTAGCCTACTCTTAGTCCTAAGTAATTTATGATGAGAATTGGGGCCATTTCTAGAATATTGGAGTTGATCTAAATATATTAGGTTTTCTCCAAATTTGGTAAATGTGGTCCACCTTCAGGCTGACAACATAGATTTGGGTTACTGGAGATCACATAATGTGTATAATTTCCAAATACATTACAATTTTCAGAGACATCTACAACCAAACAATCATTCTCCTTGAACTCCATCCAACGAGACAGAAAGGGTGAATGGATGAAAAAAAATAAAAGATTACTTTTAATATTTCTACTTCATCAGGATGTTCTGCGACCAGCACTGGTAGCCCAGCCAAGGCTTTCTCCAGGTCTTTAGCCAGTCGTTCACGCGTGGGCACCGTAAATCTCTTTGTGTTTAACATACTGACTCTGCAAAGAGAAGAGAAATATTACTACTAAGCTATATAATTTAGGAGTGACTCCATGTATACATGAGCTTTGGCTAGTTGTTAAGGCCGGACAGAGTGTCCCATATAGGTTGGTAAGTGTGGTGACCTAATCGGGTGAAAGTGAACAGGTCATGCAAGAGATTTCCTGCATACCAAATCTCAGCTCAATAGTCAAGAAATCCCTCCCAAAGCATTTCCTGGGAGGTAATTACCTCCTAACAAACATCATTGCCCGCTAACACGGGGTCAATCAGTTCTCACAGGGAGTGTCACACTGTGCTCTTGGCAAACACCCATCTTTGAAGCCACAACGGCCTGTTTTGGCCATTCACAGATCTTGACATGTTTTACAGAAAGAGCTGTTCAGATAGGGGTATCATTATTTTTAGGGGCAGAAGAATGGTAGAGTGGTATCAGTGACACTTTACAACCACAATATTCCGGGTTCGAATTCCAGCAGTCACGGGACAATTTTCCCTAGGTGGCTGCACTTGCAGTTGCGATGGGTGAGGTCTTGGTGTTCACTTCATGGGTTCTGCTGTGATGCAGTGGATTTTCTGGGGTTACTGGGATTTGTTACAGGATATTTGCAATAAGTCCTGTCCGTCGGCTGTAAGGAGCCACGTTGAACTTGAACTTTGCTCCTCCAGGTTCCAAGAAAGTGGTCGGTCCTGGAGTTCACTGACAGTCCTTTCGGATGGGATCGTAAAATGGTTGGCATTTTTCTATTTTTCACACATCCAGTCAGACTGCTGAGGTTGTGTCACACTATATTCACTTGATCTTAGAGATCAGTGGGATTGTCTAGCATTTACTAGCAGTTACTATATCAACCATTCTATACTGAACTTCCTCATCATATAGTCTTTGCGAATGTCTTGAAACAGCCTTCCCACTTTTGTGGTCAGGGGAACCATCGTTGGGGCAAAGAGAGAGTCTCACGCTTCCCATACTGAGGAAACCAACAAGGTTGAGGCAATTTGTACTCCGCAGGCACTACTGGGTACCGCCGCAGGCACTGCTGGGTACCGTAGCACTTACCAGCAGAGCACCAATTTCTTTAGAGTAGCATATCGTCTCCTTGAGAATAATACCGGATTCATTCTGCTAATCATCTCCTGTGAGCGCCCACCCAAGTTTTTTGCAATGCAGGTCAATCACCCATTACACATGGGCTGCAGAAATTGCAACATTTATTGCTTGAAATTGGAACACTGTGTATGTAAACACCACATTCCAAATATTGCACAGGTTGAAGCAAACAATGTCTTGCATTTCCAACATGCAGTACGTCCGCCCCCCTCCTACGACCCACCCTCCCTAATGAATAAAACTCACAAAACGATCGTTCATTCAGCTGTAACATAACTAGCGCTGTACGTCAGTACAGTACATATATAACACGCTTGATGGGTTGTGATTATGGAAAAATAATTGGTAAGTTATACTCTCGTGAACGCCCATCCTGAAACTTTGCAAGCGCCCTAGGCGCTTAGTGGAATTATATGGTAAGTGAATTTAGAGTCACAAAGTAGGTATGTGCAATCACTTGTGACAATTTTATCAACGTGGTGGGTCTGTCCATATACCTCTCCGTAGGACTCCAGTTTCAGGTCAAATGAATGGTGAGAAAGTTGCAATGAATCTGCCAATTTGGGTGAAAATTATGAAGAATTGTTCATTATTCAATCACTAAATAAGCTACCGAGCCCTCAGAAAATCATTGCCCCCCCTCCCTTCTCCTCTGAAAAACAGAAACTGTTGCAAACAAATACCTTTACAAAATGGACTGATCTAAAGCAGCCAATAAATGCTGATGTGCAGCCAATCAGCAGCATTCTCAAGCAATAACAGAAAAGAGGAACATTCCATTATACCGCATAAATGCCAGACGTCAGGAGACATTCCACACATGTACTGTGTGTGATCCTAGTCTCCTAATTTCCAAAAAAGAAATTCATCTTCTGACTAAATTACAATACAGTAATCACAGAGAATAACACAAAACAATACAAAAGTGTAGCTGTATTTGAAAACTTTTGGTTCACAAGCTGGGAGTCACATTGCAAAATTAAAAATAGACCTGAGTCAGAAGTGATGTGGACATACTGACTGCACAGCCTGCAAATCTCTGACTTCCTTAAATTGATTGTTCATTTTACAATGACTCCAGCACCAGTTCACTGGGCATGCGTTCCGCTGTGCCTTGCTTCTTATGTCGAGACTCAAAATCTTCCTTCTTCAACATCAGTACTGAAAAAAAATTAGGTTCATTCACCTTGACTCTCAGCTCCCTGAGTGGTTGTGTTGTCAGCAGACCCCTGACCTGGGTCACTATGGGTCCTTCCTGGCCAGCCACCACCAGCGTAGCCCCCTCCTGCAGTCTCCCATTGACCAGACACGTCCGAGTGGTCCCAGGCCTGGCAGCGTTTTTTACCTGGAGGAGCGATCACAAATCTGAAAGTGACAAGCTTTGCCTATCTATGCATGTTGAAAAACACGAAGAGTAAAATAACATAACATAAATGACCACATGGTAATACAAGGTCATTCGAGAATGCACGCTGGAATTCCCCTTATGAAATTTCCCATCCTACTAACATGGGACTTTCACAAAACAAAACAGGTCACAGTGCATTATGATGGTATGAATGAATATGGATATAAACATGTGCTGAAATTCCCCTTATGAGAATTTCCTACCCTACTTACAGAAAGCTGCAAATATCTCCCACACTCAAGTACATTAGACAATAGTCTTTTTTTACGACATGGTCTCCACATGATGCGTCCTACACGAAATTAACCAGGGACCCTCTTGTTCACTTTCGTATTATATCAGTGGTGAGTTGCTCGGCAATTAAGTTTTTCTGGACTGTTCAGAATTTACCAAAAATCTTCATATGAGACCCAATCTGTTGTGTGTTGAGAGGCTCCTATGAATATTCAGCGTTGCAACTGACAACTGTTAGAACATCGGTGGAAATCCTGGGATTCGATTGGATTCGATCCCATATACACTGTGAATTGTTGTTGGATGCACTCTTATCCAGCCTAATAAGCTAGTTTGGAGATAGCTCCTGCATATGTATAAATGTCCCCTGCGCTGGCATTCATGACAAATACTGTACTGTACTGCTTGGCTGCCCCGCAACAGTATTTCGATGGAGTGACTGCGATTTTGGATAACTTAACATTTTTACTCCCTCGTTGTTCAACAATATTTAATAATTTCAAATCGGCTCACATAAAGGGAACATGTTTATCTATAGTTTTAGCATTTATTGTATACTAATGAATCGAAAATAAGAAATTCTGCGAAATTTACTAACAGATCCACTTGTCATGAATCATTAGCGCACATTCGAGAGTCCCTAATTTTTTGGTAACCTGGCCTAGAATGACGTGGAGGTTGTCGCTCCTTGACGTGACTGTTTAATGTACGGCACACTTTTGATAAGGGAGTGGTGTTGATTGGCTGGATCTTCAAATATAGCAGTCTGAGGTGGTGATATATATTTTAATAGTTTGTTGTGACCTAATAGTTTTTCAGAAATACTTTTTTTTGACACTTCCTAATTTACCGGAATCAGCCGGTTTTAACCAAATTATTGCTACTTTCTACTGGAATTCGGTAATTCGGCGCGCATCGGTAAAGACCGTCACACAGTAAAACGTATGGACAGGGATGTCGTGTTGAGAAAGTTATAACAAATGGGCAAAATTGTGTTGTAACTCTGAACTGTTAACTCTGACTTACCTCCATAGATGTACACTGGAGTTCGTTTGAGTAGGCCAATCGCTTCTGTAGCATCGTCTGGCTCAGCTCTATGATCAGTGCTATAAGGTTGCCCATTCCATCGCCGCTGTGGGCTGATGTCGGCACCAGCGAGATGTACGTCTTAGGGTCGGGGTTCTCCCAGAATAACGCAGCGTTCAAAAATGCTCCAGTGGAGGAATTAGAGTCAAGATTTGATGATCAGTTATCTTGCTGTTCGGACAGAGTTGATAGTTCAAGCCTTCCATTCAGCTAGCAGCAGCCACTGTGTAATAATCTATTTTCCAGCTGTTTGGATGGAGTTATTTATAATTCAACCTTCCAGTTCAACTAGCAGCAACCACTGTCTTCAATATCCAGTTGTCTACAAAGTATAAATCACTGGAAGAATCACCAGCAATTGTTTTCCTCCTGCAATGGAGAACAATTCAGGGAAATCTACCTGCACAACAGCACAGCAGAAATTACCCTACAATTTTTTTTTGTCAGTGGTATATTGATGAGCAGGAGGATCCAACCTATTCAGGCCAACAGGGAGTGCAGACCTGCCTGGATACCGCACGTATTGTCAGCTGCAATCCTCAACAGGTACACAGCATAAGAGCGATGTCCTCTTTGGTGGTATCATAATGTGGGGGTGGGGGTAATCACACAGGCGGCAACTTGCCAATTGGCCTCCCCTCGTTTTTCCCTGCTCACAATCGCCTTTGTGGGCGAGGCGCCCAGTCCAGAAGGCAACAGAACCATTTTTAGAGTCTTTGGTATGACCTGACCGGGAATCACCTGGGTGGAAGGCCGATGCTCCACCAATTGTGCCAACCACTCGGGTCAACATATGAGAATCAGGTTGGGAGGTTGAGCGGTGAGGTGGCAGAACGTTAAGTGCGCCTGCAATGCCAAAGGTCCCTGGTTCAAACCTTGGTGTCGACAAAGATACCAATTTCCACCCCGCCTCCTTTCTCGTGTAAAGAAAAAGTGGCTGCACGAGTAACTGCACTCACGTCCGTCGGCGGGGACGTTAAATGGCGGTCCCGGAGCAGAAATTTTCAACCCTGCCCTCGTTAACATCTGGAAACGATTCGAGAAAAGCAGAGACGGCGAGTCTTCGCCGGTGTTCATGGGCCACGATCCCACTGAAGGATCAGTGCGGAACTGTTTAAAGGTAATATATGTGGTGAAAGAAGCCCTGAATGGATGTATCACCGTAGAGAGATAGGAAGGGGGGGGGGGGGAAGGCATGTCCTCAGATCCCTCTCCCCAACACTGTGATGAACCCACATGCCAAAGATAAAATGGTGACATGCTGGAATAGACCAGTTGGGTACGAACTGTAGGATAAAAGATGAATTGGTTTATATATTATAAGGGAGGCAGATTAGCTCAGTTGGTAGTGCTCCAGACTTAAGATTCCATAGGTTGCCAGTTCAATCCATATCGAAAGCTCTGCAATGCTGTCAGGGACAAGGCATGACTCCTTGAATGGTTCTCACGTTACCCACATGAGAAAGTGGGTACCGGAAAGGAGCGGGCTGCGTGGGCGCCAGGGAAGTGTAGTAGGGTCGTTAGGTCGTTAGCTTACTAACGTGCATCCTGGGTGGTGCAGACAGGTCTTCATCAGGTTAGCAATGAACAGGGGATTGAGGTTCACTAGTAGTGTGAAGAGGGTACTGCCCTGATACAAGACTATAAACAGACTCTTAATATTACTATTAATGTTCACGGATCAGGGGAGGATTCCACTACATGGATGTTGTCAAACCCTCCCCTCCCATGTGATGAAACACACCTGTTCTGCAAACTCTGTGATCACTGCTTTCGTTTCTGTCATCAAATTAATCCTTGTGTTCTCTTCTGCTTATTCAAGGTATGTTGGACTCTGAATGAGGGCTAGGATTCAATTCATATAACCTATCAATCTAACAAAACAAAACAATAATTGAATAGATTGATGTTACCACAGTCTGAATCCCACTATACTGAGGTGGTATCGTAGATCTTAGGCATTCGTAAGAGGTCGAGTGGTCCCAGTGTTGGATGGGAAATGTGGAAGTTGTCTGTGGCGCTCTTTCAGCTCATCAGTGTCATCAACGCTCTGATGTTGTGTGAACCTGTGGTTAGTAGACACTTCAGGCTAGTTATTTAGAGTCAGGACGTCACTGATCATGGCCCATTTAATGGCCATGTTCAGAGAAAACAAGTTTGTGAGTTAAGCTGATCTGCATCCTTGCTTCACTACATTTACCCCCCCCCCCCTCTAGGCAGAGAGTGTGTTGACTCATGCGGCACCAGAGGCAACATTTGATGAAATCATATCTACCAATTTTGAAGAAATGCTAAGGAATATTGTCTCAAAATTTCCATCATTAAATTTGGTCAGATATGGAAATCAAAAAAGGTTTACAACAGTTCGCCAAAATCAAACTATTTTGGAGGAAGCCTATCTTCCCAACCGCCCGAAACAATGCTATAAACTTGGACAAAGTGATATTGAATGATTTTTGGATTCTCTTCAAAATATATAACACCAAAAAGGAGTATTATTCGGATGGACTATGCCTTCAACTACCTATTTAAGGCCACAACAAAAGGCGTCTTTCTCTGTTTGAGGAGGTTGATTGATTCTATGTCTGTGTTCTGGCCGTGCATTGATATCGACCACCAGGATAGCAAAGTCCCAGAGGGACGACCTCGTGACCGGAGGTTGCTGAAGGACTCGTGGCCCGGCGTGTCGATGATCAATAAACCCTGAATCTTCATTTCAGAACTGGAAAACTGAAGGGAAGAATTACAGACAAGAGTGGAAAACGGTTAGTAGCATAAGTTGACGAATTGACATCAACACATGAGTGAGTACTCAAAGAGTACTCACAAATTTGCTTGTGAGTAGTGTGTATCACACTACACTCTGGATTTAAAGTTTTACCTCTCCAGTCACCAATGCCGAGCGTCTCATGAGAAGACGATATGTACCATTTCGCACTTTTTGTATACTACAACAGGAATTTTCCAGAGAAAGCTGATGCTCTGTAATAACCCATGGTTCATAGGTAAATAAATGATGACAATCAAGTTAAAACTCAACCAAGATTTTTACTTTTGGTCTCTCGTAACACTGATGAACCAGAGAATACTCTTAATCATCCTGATTGGTATGGGGGGTATAACACAATATATTGAGGAGCTTAACTTGGCAGTGACAAAAATATTTCTTACCAAATCGCCAAAAAACAGGTGGGGCTCAATAATGATACGGAAATTGGTCGCTTAATAGCTTGATTATGCCGATCTGGAGACCTTTGCCAGTCAAGGGAATCACTCAACCTAATTGCAGGAGGAGCATTTTGCAATTTATTCACAGACAGACCAATATCCCCTGAATGACCTTGAATTATCGACTATGAAGTGGGCAAGTGTTTTCAGGTCAAGGAACATTGTGTCTTAATTTGTTCAACATCCGAAAGAAAACATTTAGGAAACAGCAAAAAATGCAGTTTATAGACTGGACAGCCAGATGGCACACAACAGACAGACGGACCACAAACAGACAGACATATACATAGATAGAATGACATGGAGATTGCAATAGATCAGCCATGACCCAGTACCTCAAAGAAATATATACATTTACAGGCCACGGAACCATAAAGATGGTGTTAACTATCGGCTCATATTAACTGACTGAAATAAAGAGTCGGTACGAACCTGTCTACACATCTTTGTTTGTTCCCTGATTGCCGTCTCGGGTACCATAGTAGCACCAATCTGCTGGGTGATACCACCAGCTTCACCATCTGAACGTTGGTATGTCGGATCTGGGAGATAGGGTTGATAGCGGTCAGAGCAATTTGCAGTTATATAGTGTTTCACATCTCAAATTTTGAATGATTCCATGATTTACCGAGCAGCTTAGGGGGCACAGGATTTGTTGACCACACTCCCATCATGCACACCAGCATGAAGGCCTCCCTGGGTGAAGAGGGGCCTCTCAGACTAAGGAGGAGCCTCTCAAATTGAGGGCCTCACTGACTGAGGAGGGACCTCCCTGACTGAGGAGGGACCTCACTGACTAAGAGGGAGCCTCACTGTCTAAGAGGGAGCCTCACTGACTAGGAGGGGGCCTCACTGACTAGGAGGGGGCCTCATTGACTAAGGAGGGGCCTCACTGACTAAGGAGGGGCCTACCGACAGCAACCGAGGAGGGGCCTACCGACAGCAACCGAGGAGGGGCCTACCGACAGCAACCGAGGAGGGGCCTACCGACAGCAACCGAGGAGGGGCCTACCGACAGCAAATGAGGAGGGGCTTTCCTGACTGAACTGAGGGGAGTCCTCTCTGACTGAGGAGGGGCCTCACTGACTGATGGAGGAGACTCCCTGCACGAGACGGGCCTCTATGACTGAGGAGGGCCTTCCTGACTGAGGTAGTTCAGGGGTTGTATGAGATGAACAATGTATTGCAGGTCAATTCTGAGGATCCCGCACACACTGTGTAGTCACTATGTATTAATTCCTTTTCTTGGATGTTACTATGTGTTATGTGACCATCTGTCATCTAATGAAATGTCACTGGAAAGGGTTGTGGCAGAGGTAACACATGATAGAGATTTAGATTTCACAATCCATGTGGTTCAAACAGGGGTATTGCACACATACAGTGTTCAGCATATGTTGTTAGGACATCATTTTCAGCAAAAAAGACAACTGAAACAAAGGTTTGTTCAAGTCTCCAATTGGTGTGATACACCTTGAATGAATGGTGTGTGTTGATGTCCTCGGAAGTGAGGAATTTATTGAACATCATTCTGGAAAAAATTCTTGCAAGGAGGTGCATTGCCAAGTCAAGGTCTTTCCTTGCATAGAACAGTCACCATAGTTACACTCTGGTGCATTATGCGGAGAGGAGTGGATAGGCACCAGCCTCTTTTTCTTAGATAGTGTCTACAGCTCAGTGAGACATATGCCTCTCCTGAGTCGGCCTGTCCTTACCTTATCCAATATCTTTGTCTTGCCTGTGTCCACATGACCGAGCACACAGATGACTGGACATCTCATATTGTTGAGGTCTATGTTAGCTTCATTGTCCCGGCTGACGTTTCTAAATATGAAAAGCAGAGAATTCAGGAAACTTTCAATTTGGTTGGCCGTAAAAATCTGGTTTGGAGTCCAAGAACCCTCGTATGTAAAGTTTCTTTACAAGATAGGACCAAAATAGACCCAA
>JAODTK010002580.1:0-15446 GCA_026419785.1 Sclerodactyla briareus
TATTTTTTTTTTTTGCCTCATGGACCAACTTCATCTTTGCAAACCAAATATGACCATATTCAGTTACTGGTCCCGGCTCAGCGATTCTTTCACATGCGTACTGGCCCCCATACGCATCAATGGATCCCAGGCTCAGGCCAGGATTCCATAGAATGCTTATATGCGTATGCGTGTCCGGGCGGATGTGAAAATCAAATATTTACGAAAGCGAATGTTTGTTAGAAGAGAAAACAATATAATTGTATTCGAAAAGACCATAAGAAAGGCAGCATCCCATGCATATTGTCGTTATGGGCTTTCCTCGGAAGATATTTCACCAATTAATTCGCGGTGATACGCAATCCGGCAAACGCATTGGTACATGTGCTAATAATAGCCTAATCAGCGTTGGTTTGCCTTCATTTATGATTTTTTTTGGCTTCTTTGGGAACCAATATCTATCTTTTCAAACTAAATATACATTCAAACACTAGCCCCGGCTCAGTTCACTTAAATTGGTGATTTTTCACATCCGCATTACGCACCTATGAATCCCAGCCTAAGGCCAACATGCATTCATTTGGCAAAGACCAGTTCAGCGAGAAAACCCCCACACACAATTTGGATAGGTTCAATAGGCTGCACCATTGGGGTCCTCGAAACGATCGCCAGGTTCCCTGCGTCACAAATTTGCGGTGGAATTCAATTCTTCAAAATCCTGATATGTCCGTCGTCGGAGCGGCACAGTGACATCTACTTCGGAACTCATCGTGATGTCCCTATGGCCTGTACTCGAACCATTTTGTGTACCAATTAAAGTTTTCAGTCCCGACTGGCAAGGTTACATCAGCCACAGTTTAGCTGGCGGAGGCTGCAGCGGCGGAGATATCCCCAAGTGGGCAATATAAAAAAGTGGTTTACAACATCAGTGGCGGAGATAGCGACGATGACAATATGTCAAGGACTTAGTGTTGACAAATAGATAGCCACTGCACACCGGTCCTAGGACCTCTCTGCGTCAATTTTCTATGATATCTGACCCTCGTTATCGAGACGTCCAAAGATGAAAGTCTTCCCCACGTCGAAGCCGACCGCGATGATGTCCTTATCATTCTCGAGGTGAGGCGGACATAATTCCTCTAGAGACTGGCCCCCCTGCTCGGCCCCTGAAGAGAAACTTCTCATCGTCGGTCATTGAACTACCAGGGCGTCGAGACATCTTGGAGCCCCATCTGAATAGTATAAGAACACCATTATGAGAGGAGTTGACCGGAATGTGGCCGCAAACTCTCTCGAGTTGACGGTCGCCCTCTGTCAGAAGATGTTCACGCGCATTTACTGATATGATCGCTCAGCCCTAGCTAGCTCAATTAACCACTTTAGCCAGGCTAACGTACTTGTTCTATGGTATGGTAACGATACCTTACACCATCCCACTTCTCACAGTACGTAATGAATGCTGGACTAGAGGTCCAATGCCAGGATGGATTACACAGAGCTTATATTGTGGGAAGATAAAACTGTCTTCATCCATCAGATCCAAATCCCAGTTCGTTTAATACGATGTTCCTATATGAAGTATCGAACTTCACGTTTGGTACATTAGGCTATGAAGATAAATCAGAGATATTCCCCTAGTGCGCCATCAAACCTGACGTCACAGTTGAACACTGTATTAGATTGTTTTTAGTAAATGGAACAAACTAAACCTTCTTGAAGTCTGCTTATCGTTAGTACGAGGATAAAGTCACACCCGTATGACGAACTATAATCCACTCTCATAGTCGAATTACTTTTTAAAGTAAAATTATGGTGTAAATGTTGATGGGAAACAAAATAATGTTTATAGTGTGCAAGTATGACATCATTCATCAATGTGTTAGAATGTTTCCGATCTGCGCATAGGTACTCATACACATATTCAAGCTCTATGGGATAACATCGTAACGAGTAGAGTAAAGTCGTATGAACTCGGGGTAATGAAAAATTCAGCCTTTTCAAATAATCCAGCAGTTGTCCTTTAACTGAAATGCGAGAATTAGCACCTACCACCTGGCGTTTACGCGGGAACTAATTTAATGTTGATGTTGATGACTGCATACCTCGGGAATTCATCACAACATTCGGAATTATGCAGGACATTTGTAACGACATTCGGACATCCATTGCATGTGATATTAGTTCTCGAAGAAATTAAAAGGATTTTTTGAAGCAAATACAACATTATAGACAAAGGGTCGGCAAACTTGAAACCTAAACCCTATCTTAACTGATTGACAGATGTCAATTCAGAACCTGGTGTATCTATTGCTGGAGTTCATCTGCCGGTATTTCCTACTATAATTTTGATAACCTAAACATAGCGAAAATCATTCTTAAATGGTGCTCATCGTCTCGGAATGGGAATCAATTAGACGATAACGGGAGAAAGGCGCGGAGCGCCTGCTGAATCTGTCGTCAGAAGTGAAACTCGAAATATTTGCGCCAAGCAAAAGTCTGGGGAGTGATGCAGAGTAGCCTGACATTGTAAAAATGCATAGGAATGCGATAGCAATTATAATACTCTTTTAATCACCACCTATAAGACGCATGATCTTAGTCGACAGCTCTCAAAAAAATGGAAAGAAAGAAAAGAACTTTTCAGATGAGAGCGAACGTTACTGCTCTTCTTCTCTCCTCTTCTTCTTCTTCGGTTTTTGTTTTGTATGAGTCAATCGCATCGGTCTCTACATGAGGACTAGTCTCTTGAAATGTATGCGTAAAGAAAGAAGATACGCAATTAACACGTGTCTCCTCTTTCAGGAAAAATATTGCTCACTTGTGAAGATGAACGGAATAAGGTGCCCCATGTGCATTGCGTAGGAGGACGGGCCTCTCCCGGTTGTAAGAAAAACGGCTCCTTTTCGTAGCAATCCAGAATAAATATCAAGTTCTATGGAAAATGTGAAAGAAGCAGAAAAATTCACATCCCTTTGAGGACTGTGTCCCAGTGGATTACAGGACAGCGCAATCACAGAGCGTTAGATCGATGCTATTACGTGACCATACATGTCCTGTGTATTAGTAAACAACTCCGTCTACCCAATACAACACAGTGACCTAGCCAGAGCATTGGTGTGAGGACGAGGGTATTAAAGTAGCTCCTGGAAGCGTCGGAGGAGTGGGTTGTGTGTATGTGGCTATTGTAATTTCATATAACTATCATATTATTCTTGTAAATTCAATGTACATCCTACTTTCTGTAAAGCACTTGAAATTCATCTTGTCGTATAGAGTAAAGGGTATATCGATCTATATATCTAGCGATCTATTCTATCTATCTATCTATCTTTATCAGCGATCACTGTCTGTCGAACTATCTATCTAAAACTGTATTTCTATCATCTATATGTCTGTATATCTGTCTGTCGTTGTCCGGAATCCCAAAATTATCTATAACCCAAACAAAGAAACAGAATAGTTTTGGTTTTCTTCCTTCTAAAATATATTAAAGGCAACCTGGAACGCTCTGTTAGAGATGACATTTCAAATGCATAAAGGTTTTTTGCCTACGCAAGGAATCGAAAGACGACCATTATTTACCTGACAAGCCGACCCGCGAAGCAGGGGCGGCGCCACACGGAGGGGCAGGGAGGGCGTCTGACCCCCCACCCTATGGGTTTGGGGCGAAAAAAAAATCGACGATGATGTTTTAATTCACACGTTTTTGTCGGGGGTGGAGTGAGTGTCAAAATAAGTTATCAAAAATCCGTTCTTGTAATCGTTCTCATCGAGAACTCAATTCGTTGCGGGGATATAGCGTCGCGAACGTAGCGATGTTTACCAGGGCACCGACGCCGAGGGCGGCGAGCCCCCCCCCCGCGGAGGCGCGTCGCGGGCCACGGCAGTGCGCGGGTGCTTCACTCCCCTCCAACTAATGATACTGCCGTCGGCAAATTTTCGTACTGCGGACCCAACAAAAGGAGAAAGAGGAAGGAAAAGAGGAGACCCGGAAGGAAGAAGAAGAGGAAAAACGCAGGACCCCCGAGGAGGCAAAAGAAGAAAGAGGGGAGAGAAAGGAAAACCCGGGACCAGTAACCCGGGAGTGAAGGACAAGACAGGGAATGGAAAGTGGAAATAGAAAGAAAACAACGGAAGCCAGCCTTTATTATCAGGCTTTTCGACGTTGGGCTCTTCATCTAATTGAACCATTCAGCGTCGGCAAGAGAATGGCAGTCGGCAAAAATTAGATAATGTGACGGCCCGGCACCGTCGGTGTAATAGGACGAGTGACCGAGTGTTGTCGGCATTTCGGCAAAGGGGAAATGAAGGCGTACGTTAGCGTTCGACATTCTATTTTCATGAAGTTTGTCAGTTCTTCGACAGTTTTTTGTTCCTATTTGGTCCGATAGCCAGAGAAATTATTTCGGAGCCATTTTTGCTGAGAAAAGTAAGAAAGATTTCCAGAACAGTCGGTTTAGGCGGGAAGTCATGCGAGTCGCAAAAAGTGCAAACAGTGGATAAGATTGTCTGAATTTGGACTAAATAGATGAAATTTGATTCAATTGCCCCATTAAAGTGTCAATTTTTGCGCGCTTCGCGCGCAGTGTGTACCGATGGTCTGCTTTATTTACCCGCGAACTGCAATAAGGATCGGGAATCGTTTAGGATTCGGGCAGAATTTTCGGCGTTCCAAATTGAAAGGGTCCCCGCGTACGTGGTGTGAGCGGGGTCGAGTAATTACTGAACGCCCAATTTTACTAAAAATATTGCACAGATTGCATCTAAGGACATTTCAATATTCAACCCATCCCCTGAGTACCTCCCCATATCAGTCACCATTGCCGGATCCGTTGGCAATACATCATCTCTACCCCCCCCCCTCATAACCAACCCCTCGCTACGCCCCTGATGTTACTGTTTTGAGAATACTGCAGTGTGGGCATTATGAGCCACCGTTAGTTGGGTGAAAGGACTCAATGTTAACTTGCAACCTTCGCAGCGCCTTCCGGCCTTATATGTGTGACCAAGTGGCATGCGTGATCACTCGGACCCATGCAGATTTACGCGATTAGATATCTTGAATGTGGCCTTAGTAACAAAAGTTTTTGCAAAGTAGCCTGCCTACCTGTACAGAACCTAGGTACAGTTTCATCGGGTTTATTTTTTTGTCAGGTGTATCGAATGAAATATGACCTGCTGGAAATTTCCATGCCTTTTCATTTTCTCAAAATTTAATGTATTTTTGTCAAAACATCGTTGACGTAGATAACTTAACAAAATGTATCAAAATTGCATAAACCATTTTGCATCTAAGCAGTAATTAATGACTCAAAAATCGCAAAGGGGCGGCGCCACAGGGGGGGGGGGGGGCAGGGAGGGCGGCTGCCCCCCCCCCCCATGGGTTTGGGGCCGAAAAAATAACATCGGACAGAAGAATGTTTAATGCACACTTATTTTTTTCGGTGGGGTGAAGTGTCAAAATACGTTATCCAAGTTAGGTTATTTTCTATTCGTTCTCTCGATACCTCAATTCGTCGTTGCTGTGATATAGCGTTCGCAAATGTAGCGTTATTTACCCAGGACCAGGCCCTAGCGAGTCGCCGTCTCCGCCGGCGCCGCCGCCGCTCCCCCGCCGCCACTGGAAACTCTAGTCCGTTAGCGCAATAATTCTTTAACGTTTCATCCGATTGATTTTGAAACTGGTACACATGTCCGCCCTAGTAAATTCTCGGATGAATTCGAAATGGGCATCACTGCATGTCCTCTACCTCTATTTTGCAGGTTCTACACAAAAATACTGAGTTATCCGATTAACGAAACTTGGTGCCGGTGATTTCAAGGTTACAAAAGTCAACTTTGTCTGGTTTCTCGCAATTGTTCTAACTTTCGGATTTGAAACAAAAAAACTTGGTGGAGGGAGACTGTGTAGTACTAAAACACACTGATCTTAGGGTCTGACCAAAAAATGGATGGGTCTTTATGGGGGGGTAGATACTTCTTCCCAATGATTGCTTAAAAGAGGGGGGGATTATTTGAGGATATACACCGTGGGGGCGGTTACCCGCCTAACACAGTCTAGTTTTGTTAGCCTCCCCCAAATTCGATAACTCGCGTTGTCCCATAAAACTGTCTCAACCCTAGGTTACACTAGTTAGGCCCCTATTACCATCCCTACCGTTTAAGATGTTGAGTGGTATTTTTCCCCAGAAGTATAAATATGAGATCGGTACGGACAGAAGCAGACTCCATTCGACAGCCAGTCCGATGCATTTAAAGGCTCACAACCTGAGACGTTTACTGTGAGAAAAAAATTCCCTCTTCTTTAGAAGGTGGTGAGGCGCGTGGCCAGTGACTTTGGAGAACCTCTCAATAGCTTATCATCGATGCAGTGTTTCGAACCGAATATGCTCTGCTAAATAATGAAGAAAGAGATTTAGAAGAGATCGAAAATATTGGATTGAACTGAAGTAGGTGGGATCCATAGTATGCGTAAGCTAACCGGACCGGATGTGAAAAATCAAATATTTACGGAAACGAGCGTTTGCTCCAGAAGAGAAAACACTGTAAGTTGATTCGAAGAGACCGTAAAAATGCAGTTGAGTGATAGGTTCATGCATATTGTCGTGCTTGTGTTTTTTGAGGAAGATTATTCCAATTAAATCGTTGTGTGGGATATGGTGCTCCGTATACGCATTGCCTCCATCATCTTTTTACCGCTGTAGACACCAATATCTCTACTTGCAAACAAATAGGACATATCAGACACTGGGCCGTAAATGTTCACCGTAAATTGGCGATTTTCCAAGTCGTTCGGTTCGGATCCGGAATACGGCATCTATGGAATCACAGCCTTAGCCAGAGACACTAACGGTGGGTTGGCCGAGGTTGATTTTTCTTAAATAGAGTTTTGGTCCAGTCTCACCAAGGTGCACGATGGGGAGGGAGGGTAGGTTGATAGGTTGTTCGTGATGCTGACGGGGGAACGGGGAGAGTCTGACCCCCTTCCCCCCGCCCATAGGAGAACCGGCAACTAAATGCTAATCGGCCTGTCGTAACGGTTAACTGACGACTACAGCATAGAACTTGTACATACTGCATTACACTCGTGGTGAACCACATATGTCACAACGCGACTGTTGCCAGGGCGAGCGGATATGTGTGTGGCGATGTGATAAAAAGCCTCAGAAAATTCAGAGACATAAACTTGATGATTTATTACGCCAATAATGCAATATCTGCCGATTGTGGCATGTAGTCAAATTAGATGCGAGCATTGGGACCACACAATATCGTGACTCACCGATTCAGTTTCACATGTCGACACCCTGGTGCGCGCTGCCCTACTTCCCATGGGGTGTAACCGACTGCTCTTCGACTTCGGCCATTCTTATTCGGAATGAGAGCGTGAAAATGGTGGTGAATTTGCATTTACTTCATTCACTGCATAGAGGTGAAACGTGACCATATAAAACGAACCTAGACTTCATGGGGAGGCTGCAAAAGACGCGGCCCATAAACCCTACCAGTAAATAATAATGCCTTTTCTCGTCCAATGACCCAGGCGAAACGAAAAGGAATATTGACCAAAATAAATGAGATTCTTCTCCATACTCTTGACAATTGTAGATTTTTTAATTTTTTATTCTGATCCATTTATGGTTTGTTGTGTTACGGGGTTTTTCAAAAGTGCATGTTCTACATTGACGGGTTTGCAATATAGGCGATCCCGTGGCTCTCCCCGGATTCACAACAACGTAATTTTTTGGTGCAAGAAAGACTGAATGTGCTTTAAAATAGGTACACACTCACGATCGGTTGAAATTTCATCTGGGGTTTCCGCTGCCCATATGATGATAGAAGTACCAAAGTCCCCAGTCATTTATACGGATTGTTTCGCTTTTGGGAATATATTGTGTTATGGCAAATGCTGTTGGTTAAATAACATAAACAGTCGTCCAATACAGATACAATCAAGAAGGGCAACCACCCCCAGGGTTGCAAGATCTCATCGGTGAAATTATTCAGTTTGTTTTCTCTTCTTCTTCTTGCTTTTCTTTCCCCTGCTATTCTTGCGAATTGGCAAATACTGTGGGAAAAATTATCAAAATAGGCCCATGTCTGAAAACCGCCGTTTTTCCTCAACAATATCCATATTCCTGGACATTTTTCAGGAGATTTTCCAGCTTAATTCTGGGAAGGCCCTTCGTCCTTTATCTTGGTTCTTTGGTTCTTTGCGATTTAGTTATTTGATATTACGAAATAATATCGCCAGCCTTATTTGGATAAGGAAATCATTTTCTGTTTTAAAATATCAAATCTTACCACAAAGATGTAATTTTGCTTCATAACACCCCATCTCGGATGTTCTAAGCCAAATTTCTATCGCATCTTATTGATGAAAAATCAACAGGAAGGTATGTAGAGCGTGGTGCCTAATTGTAAGCGTCGACTTGTACCCAGAGGTTGTGGGTTTCGAGCCTGTCCCCGTTGTACCCTTGAGCAGGTACTTTATCCCGCTTGCTTCTTTCACCCAGGTGTACCGGGGGACCGTGAGGTAACAGAGCACAATTGGCGCTGATTGTAGCTGCACGCGGTATACTCTCCGGGATGTCGGAGTGCGTGACTGGTTCCTATGACGGGGGCGGTAATGTCTGTTTAAAGCGCTTTGAAGCTATTAGTGTGGTTAAACGCATATAGAAGTTGAAATCAGAGCAATAAATTAGATTCTCAATAAAAAACAGGAAATACTTGATAGATAAAGTTTTTGTT
This sequence comes from Sclerodactyla briareus, assembly GCA_026419785.1. Lineage (NCBI taxonomy): Eukaryota > Metazoa > Echinodermata > Holothuroidea > Dendrochirotida > Sclerodactylidae > Sclerodactyla > Sclerodactyla briareus. The sequence continues at coordinate 8,731 of JAODTK010002580.1, forward strand.
AAGGGCGACGTAATATTTTCAAATGCAAACGAGACCAGTTCGGAAGAATTACAATTAGTTTCTCTCAGTGGCAGAGGAATTAGCACAGCGAATTCCCAGAGAGTTCCCGGGCCCCCATTAGAAAATAAATATATTGACGTTTGTTAAATTCATTTGTTGTGTTTCACACCACTGAAGAAGTGAAGAACATGTGTTCACTAAAAAGTGGGAAGAGCTTGGATGAATAATACCAAATGGATATTATAAAATATATAATAATAGTTTCATAATAGTTTAGTTTTATATAGCCGCCCTATCATTACCGAAGTAATATCAAAGCGCTTTACACCAACGAAAGCAGAGGAATACCAAAAAAGCAAAAGACTAAAGGCAGAAATACAATATTTCTACGAATGAAAAAAGCCATTTGAAAAAGATAGTTCTTCAAATGGACTTGTCTGAAGTATCAATGTCTTCACATTACGCAAAAAGACAGGACGAATTAAAGGTGGGCATAGAGTAGAAAAACTCTATCCCCGTTACAAATAGCGGGGGTGTGATGACATACATATCGGCGATATGCAGACGTGGACCCACGTAATAAATCTTTCGTTCTCAAGAGGTTATTATTCCCAGATCAGTTGAAAGTAGCTAAGGTTCCAGTTTCAAGGCTGGTAAATCAAAGCTCTTTCCAAAATGATGATTAATCTCAGTCCTCCGCAGTTTACGAAGGTTTTTGAAAGCTAGTGTATGAGAGGTTGAACAAATTCATCTCTAGTCACAACATTCTTCACGCTAATCAGTGATGCTTTCGAGAGGATCATTAAACCAGCATGGCCTGCTCTAAAACCAATGACAAATGTCTACAGGCTTGGATAAATGGCAGACAGCTGCTTTATCTTTATTGATCTTTCGAAAGCCTTCGATACCATTAATCACAGTTCATTCTATTGCAATAAGATTTTCGCGTTTTTTTATGGTATTCATGGACTGTCGCGCAATGGTATTTGCAAGCTTCTTGAAAAATCGTCAACAATGTCCATTATGAAAGAACTTCATCTACCAGTTGAATAAATATTGGTTGTACAACACGGGTCAATTTGGGACATGGGTATCTTAATCAATGATGTATTATAAAGTGACTCATCTAGGAAAAATCCAACCTCATTTATTTGCGCTGACACTACAGATGTGATCAGAATAATAAGTCTAGCGGATACACTGGCAGATGCCACAATTAAATTTTATTATCTCATCGGGTCCCGTAGGGCCAAGAGATAGGTAGGTCAGTTACCAGTTCACCTATATCTACTGTTGATGGTTGCCAAGACAAACGGTTGCTATGGTAACCGATAGTGGTGGTAAGAACTATCACTGAGGGGTACCCTATGTGGGGTCCCCATGGGTATCAGGAGGCCCGAAATGAGGTGCACTCGCAAATGTGTCCGTTTGTGTATGTGCGTGTGTAAGTGTGTGTGTGTGTTGTGTGTGTGCGCGCGTGATGGGTGTGTGCGTTTGCCGTAGTGTTCCGTCAGATTTTTGATGTTTTCGCAAATATCTCGACTTTGAGGTGGCGCGACAGGGTCAAATTTTGAAAATCCTGAATAGTTACAAAACACAATTGTACCCTCCAAATTGACACCAGTTCTCCAAAAAACATGAGAATTCAGGGTGAGTAACAAGGGCCATATTTGTTTGGGGGTGAAAAAGTGAAGGTTGAAAAATTCATTTTTGCCCATTTCTCACTGTTGTTACAACGATGTTGGGATTTACAAAATGATACCCGAAGAATTTGAGATTTCACAAGGCAGGAAGTAACAAAATATGACTGTTTCCTTTCATTCAAGCGAAAACTTTAAACAAAAAAAAAAATCGAATTATGTTTGAGAGAACACCAACTTTTTTTCGGTCAAATTGTGAAGTTTTTCTTGAAAATATGTGGCGACTGGAGACTGAAGGTTCATAAGTGAATGGTTGATACACTGTAAGGGGGGGGGAACAGACAGAAAGTCCCCAAATACAGATTTCAACTTTACTTCTGAGTGAAATTTTAGTAAATATTGGAATTGGGAGAGGAAAACTCATTAAATACCCCTCATGGACGTAGACAGCATGATGAGTTAAGTGTGGGGGGGGCGGGTGAGGGTAGGTGGGAGGGGAGAGGCGAGAAATTCAAGTGATTCTCCCATTGATTAGTTTACCACGCATTCAAAGTCAGAAGCAAGACAAACCTGGAGCTGGGATTCCTAGGCGGGGGTGAAATCGCTATCAGGCCACCGGCTACCATGGCTATTTTAGCGGTACGATTGTATATGTTATAAGCATGGGTAACTGGATGTATGAGATTAGTGTAGGACGTAAGTAATGAGGGATTAGAGGTTAGGGTTAGGAGGTTGTGAGGATCACGCGGTTAGGTTAGTGTGGTAACGATTAAGATTGGGATATACATCTGGAATTGACCCTAACGCATTCCAACTTGAATAAATAATATTCATTCCACCCCATTGGCTCACTCGAAGCAATTGATCCACACCAAAAGGTTCATTTTGGGCCCAATTCCCCGCATTTTCGAACCTTATATCATATTTTGAGCAGGAAATACTAGCCAAGGCCTAGGCCTATTAACGAGTTACTATAGCCTAGGCTAGCCTAAGTTAGTGAACTCAAATTGAGTGTTTTCCCCCAGTCAAAATATTGTATTGGCCAAAAATAGCACTGGGAAAATAAACACTCACACCTTTTTTCTGAGCCCAGAGCATCGTTATTACCAGGTATACCTCCACCCGCCGTTTTTGAAGGATACAACCCCCAGCATGGCACATTCCATACTCAGTCTAGAGTCTGCCATAGTACTAGTTACGTAGTTAGAAGAAATTGACTGAGCACACTTACCCATTGAAGGTGACGAAATCCGTTACCTCATGACTCCACACTGCTCCCTCCGATCGCAGCCCTCTATAACCTTCCAAAATAGTAGTTTAGTTTAGTTGTTGACATGAGGTCAGGAAGGACATCATCATAACGACACCGAAGCCCACACATCTCAGGAAAGAAAAATGAACCAAAACTCGAACCAAATAATACGCCCGTGATCCGGAAATAAATCAAGACTGTCTTGAACGCATTCACAATCTTAGAGCAAACAACATTTACAGGAAGACAATTCCATTCATTGATCACTCTCTACGAGAAGAAATATTTACGAATTGTCATTCTTGCAGCGCTTGCACGAAGCTTGAGACGTGTGGCTCTATTTCAGTAACATTGGAAAATCAAAGAAGTAGAAAAAGTGTAGTGGAAGGAGTAGTGGAAAGACAGGCCAACGAGTCCATGGACAATTTTGAAACCGGAATCAAGTCACACCGAATTCGCCTCAGCCCCATGGTAGTTGGACCGAGAAGCCTTAATCTTTCCTTCGTATAAGAAAAATTTTTCAGACAGTGAATCATTCTAGATGCCCCTACGCTGAACGTTGCTCATTACCTGCTGGTCTTTTGCCAAAAGTCAGGATTTCCACACTTGTACAGGAATACTCAGGTGCGGGTTCTCACCAGGTGCTTAACAGCTCCCTGACAACATATCATTGTCACGGAAACTGCAGAAGTGACGTCTATCAAGCCAAGAATCCATTTACCTCTTCTAGCAGCTCCGGAAGCTTGGAAGGTTTCAAAGAAGAATCAAAACACAACCCCAAGATCTTTTTCTAAACACCTCCTCAATATTTCGGCACCATCAAATGAAGGAAATCGTTGCGTTGGGGTGAACCCAACATGACATAACTTTGCACTTGTCGACATTGAAAAACATTGGCCAATCGAAAGGCCATTTGGAAATTAATCCAGTCCTTTGTGAACAGTTTTGCAGCATAATCATTCGAACCGACCTCCCCGATACAACTTAGTAAATCTTCTGCGAACTTCTTAACCCTGAATGAAACAGAACATTCAAGATCGTCATTAGCCAGAGAAACAGGAGCGCCCAGAACCGACCCTTGGAACAACACTAGTGAACTTTTGCCAAGAAGAAGACGACAGCCCATTAATGACAACTCGTTTTCCCTATTATGAAGCCACTCACGAATCCACTTGTTTTGAGGACATTCCCTCAATACCAAAGCTCTCCAAATTGAGCAAGAGACGCCATGAGGAAACTTGTCCAAACGAATTTCTGAAAAAAGTCCAGGAAAAATTATATCAACAGCATGCCGTTGTCAACAAAACATGTAACATCCTCCATAAATTCTAGCAGAATAGTCAAACACGAACGATTCTCCTAACCCATGTGAGAATTCTAGCGACTATGCTCATTGAAATAATCCACAATATGAGCCCGAAATGATGATTACATTACCCTTGACAGACAAACCCCCCACTAGTAAGACTGAACTGGCCCTGTAATTACAGGAAGAGACGTTTACCTTTCTTGAAAATAGGAGCAACAATTTGCTTCTCCTCCAATCATCCAGAACAATACTTCTTGTAGAGTCTTTTGAAATAAAGCTAGGGGAACAGACAACTCGTCGGCAAAGGATTTAGTAAGAAAGGATAAATCCGTCAGGACCAGGAGGAGCTTTATCACCTTTTGAGCTTCTGCAGTTTCTCCTTACTAAACCAGACGAACACCCCATATTACCAATACTCTGGGAGAAACACGAAACTACGTCACCAAAATTATCCAAGTTCTCATGGTAAAAACAGGCGAGAAGTAATTATTAAGACACATTAGCCATCTCCGGGCTAGTCGCGGATGGTACTACCGAGGTGGAATTATCAAGACCAATGCTGTCCTTTGACTTTCTGCTTCCCCCCTCGCATAAGAGAAAAATGCACGAGGGATTCTCCTTGATATTAGATGCACTCTGCCTCTCAAAATTAAGTTTAGCACCCAGAAACTAAGCTGGACAAGCTTTTGTGAACTTTGAAATGCTCAAGCTCAGACACGGACCCAGAAAGATTAAAGTCGCCATAAGTGCGCTGTACGTTTGATGGAAGAGAAAAACTTCCCTGTTCATCAAGAAGGCTATTGTTCTTAGTGCGACCCTTTCTCCAAGGAACGTAAACTTTCAAACCTGTTAACCTTTTCAATGAAACCATCTCAAGAGTCAACAGCATTCGTACTTTCGAAACAAATTATGCCCAATCTACTTTGACTAAAAAACCTGGAAAAAAATGCCATCCAATCGGCCTTCGGGAAACAAAGGAACATGCTCTACACTCTGTGGGAATTGACGAAAAAGAGCACAGGCACTGGTCTTGTTTTGTTGACAGAACAAGAAACAATGACACATTGAAATCTAATAATAAATAAAAATAATAATAAATAAAATATCATTCAAAGGACCATTCTAATCCACTGCAATGTTTAAAATGTAATTGGTTATAAAGTTGTATATATAAAGTTGATACTTATAAAGCCTTTAAATTTTTGACCGGAATAATTGGGGAAAATCACAAAACCTGTTTTTCCCCCCAGCCTGTCGTGTTTTGGAACATAGTTTGTAAACAGAAGTGTTGCCAATCAGGCTCATTTTTGGCGATTTATTTTTTATTGGGCACATGCAAGACATTACCATAGAAAATTTACATGATAATCATATCTTAGAGTGTGTGCCAAACGCGTTTAACACAGACAACAACTTTACTCCAGTTGTAGGCATTTATGGAGAGCCAGAGATTCGGGCCAAATATGGGACTTTTCACCTGCCAAAGGCCAATATGGGGAATGGGAAATGAATAGGTTCCAACCTTATTAAAACTACCAATACTTGGTCTTTTGGGTTTATATATTAATTGAGATGCAAGCTTCGAAACTGAAGTTAAAACAGAAAAGGGCCCGCTTAGCGCTTTAGCCTAAGTAAAAAACAGCCTAGGCCGGGAGTTGTGAACGCAGGCTTTAGTACAGGTACTAAAGCCCGCGAGCGCAGCTTAGTTTGACCAGTGATGTTTCGTGCTGATGATGACTTGAAGTTAGGAAGTATACGAAACTTTTAGACTGCTGTCAAGGATGAAATCTAACAATATAATACAGGGAATTATTTTGGGTAGGAAAATACATCAACTGCTGCCCCCAGATTAATTGTAAATGTAGAAAATTGCACAGACGAAGTGTTCTTCCGAATAAGGGCGAATGGATCCAGCTAAGGAGGCTCTAACTCCCAACTTGGCCAAAAAGCGAAAAACATTATGGTCATTTTTTGAAGGGCACACATGGCGGATTTACATCAGGTTGTAAAGGTGGGTGTGCTGCTTCATTCAGTGTAATTCCTTGAGAGAAGATAAAAATTGACAGCACAGTCGGAGGTCAAATGAAAAGTCAAGAACAGAAATGGAAGAAGGGAAACAAGAAGATATAGTGGAAATGCCCCCAAAAATCAGTAAAGTTGGGAATAAATTGAAATAATCTAGAATATATGTACGGGGAAGCATGCTTTTATGGACACTTATAAGAGTACAGGGCACTTACTCCTCCACTCCACCCCACCCCCTCCCCACCAACCCCTCCCCCACTCATCGTGGCGGAAACCGGAACGAATGTAGCATAATGATATAAAAATTTGCAAAATATTTGGAGAAGGACCTGCTAAAATATTCGCTGTAACCATCACGATCCCGGAATGGAATATTGTCCTAGCCGGTCTGAAAGGGTCTGATACCTCGAAGACTAATTTTTAAACCTACACTAGTCTTGAAACGTGACCAAGAAAGCTCACACCAGAATCTAGACGTCTGCTTCCACTG